>JAHDVE020000338.1:0-35807 GCA_022606495.2 Halesus radiatus | reverse complement strand
ATTTTTTGTCGTTATATTGTCCGCAATACGAATGGCCCTAAATTCTTTTAACATTAACGTCAGTTCAAATAGAATAAAGCAGCTTCGAAAAATACCATATCTAAATCTAAAATACAGTAAAAGTTTGACAACATATTTTAGTGCTTATCCTTACTGTGGGGTGGTACCAGCACAGGTGCAGACACGTAAAGTGTCCGGCACGGCAAAAATAGTTGCTTATAACATCTTAACGCATTCACGCACGGTGTAATAGTGCTACTGTACGTTCCGCTACCTGCTCCCCCTCGCCCACGCCACCGCCCGCCATTTTGTATCAATCTATAACACATGTGTATCATAGTAGTATACTGCCCTGAAGAAGCTACGGTGGTAGCAAAACCCGGTCGGCAAGAATTGTATAAAAAAATGAAAGTGATATGAACAAATTGTTCTATTAAAAAAAAACTGCTTTAAATATATATATATTCATATGGATCAACAAACGCTGATTCTGAATATACAGGCTATACCATTAGCTATGGATCAAACAAAATGGGATGATAGGGGAGGTTATTTGCAACTAAAATGACCAAATGAGTGGTCGTCCAATTCTGAGCCCTGTCAAAGTTATATCAATTTTTGTATTTTGCAAGGCGATGGTTGGGTCGAGAGAGTCCAGCTGGAGAGGTTAAAGGTTCTCTCTAAATTGGTAATGGAAGAGGTGTTGGTTATCCAATAAATGGTTTCTAGGTCGACAGTACTCATACTCGCCACCTGCCAAACTGACCGGTTAGTAGTCAAATGGGCTACTAATGCGTCGATTTTCCAAGTCACCCATCGTTGTATAAACGACATACTATTGCAAACAACAACCGACGCAAATAACAATAATATTGTCGGTTAATCGAAAGCAGGAATTATTATTATTATTTTTTTTAAATATAGCATTTTATGCAAAAAAGTTACATTAATAATTGTCATAAATTTTTATTAAGGTTTTCGAGTATATTGAAAAATTCTCTGATTTTTTTGTTTTCGTTTTGTTAAGTCACGTGGTGGTCTTTGTCCTAATTTTTATTCAGAATACCATTATTATAAAAATAATCTTGTTCTAATGTAATTAAAGGATTTTTTTTAAAGGCTCGCGTTACGAATGTTTTATTAAAATTATGGGAATGAGAAAAATATGCTAAAGAACTATGTGCAGAGATGCTGCAGGAGTTACTCCGTTCGCAGGACCGCTTTTGGTCTTTTATATTTAAATATAGAATTCGCATCATAGTCTGATAACGAATTTATCGTTTGGTTTTCGTAACCGGGTAATCCGGCATAAAATGGTTTGCAAAGTGCTTTAATTAGTTCCTTTATCGGAGGAATGTTTGTGTCTTTGTGTAGAGTGTTAACCCTGATCCACGAAGGAGCATTCAATATTAGTCGAATGACCTTGTTTTGCAGGGTTTCTAAGGGTTTTACGTGTGTTTTTGCTGCGTTTCCCAAAATAGGTGCAGCGTATGAAAATATTGTTCTGATAGTGGTTTTGTATAGAAGTATTTTATTGGCTGTGGATCATTTACTATTCTTACCAAGCATGAGGTAGAGAGAACTTTTCCAGGTGAGTTTTAAGTCTAAAACGGGTCCTAAGTACTTTATTGACTTGGTCCAAGGTACGCTTTCCCCAAATATTTTGATATTTGGGGAAAATTTTGGCTTCGCTTTTTGAAGGATTTATTGTTATACGCCACTTTTTATAATATTCCTCCAGGAGGAAAGCTTGAGATTGTTAAGTCACGTGGTGGCGCCACCGGTCCATATCATATGAATTTGTTAACAAGTGTACGCTAATATTGGCACTCTACGAATTATTAATTCAATCGCTCTGGACTTTTGGAATTTGAAATATGGTCAATTTATAATCAGCTCGGTTATAAGTAAACACTTTGATTATAAATTCTATTGTTGGTAGCCCTGAACCTACTTATGATAAATAATGACTAGAAACCTGAAAATGTCGCATTTGAAATCAAAAATCGAAATTTTTGGGAAATTCAGTAGAAATTTCGCATTTTTCACGCGATGTTATTATATTATACATTAAAAATACTTAATCATTGTAGAAGATAATATTAACAAATCTCAAATGAAGCATGTAACAGAAAAAGACAGAGAAAATTTAAAAAAAAAATGTATCAGTTGAATCTAGGAATCCAGAACCTCTGTCTTACCGGAATAATAATTGTTAACATTATCTTCTTCAATGATTAAATATTACGATGAGGTTAATAAGCTTCAATAAGTTATTTCAATAAATTGAATAAAAAAATATTTCATTGTCTACGGTTTCGACAAGCTTGAATAGTCATAAAATGGAGCGCAGAGAACTGCACGTCGAAAAAGCCTCGTTATTATTTCGACGTTCAAAAAATAAATTACAATTAACAACAATAATACAAAATAAAATAAATTAAATTCGAAACTATAATTACGCAAACATTAATTAAACAAACAAACAGAATTAAACAAACTAAAAATGCACATGTGTGCATGCTTGCATATAAAAAAACTATATTTTTGTGATCTCTGCCTTACGCAGGTCTTTTTATCTTTTGTTTATTTTACTTTATTTTATAATTTTTCCAATTGTCAGCATGTTAATATAATTAATATAATAAATCCATATGTTTACACTAGACTTCATACAAAGTAACTATACTCCATTGGTCACCTTGAAACAGGCAGCCGCCTAGTATGGTGATCTAATCTATCTACTCCACGTAAATGTCTCCATTAAATATCATGCATTTTATAAATAAAAATAATAAATTTCCACCTTTGTTGCGAAATTCCAAAAAGGGAATGTAACACCACTTTTTTTTTGTAAAATACCACTGCTTTTGCTGAAAAAATAACAAATAAAAATAAGTGTAAAACATAAGGTGCATTATTCCTTAACCATAAAAACAGAAATCTGATTAGATGAGGTGTGCCTTGGCATCATGATATCTGTACAGCTGTTCTAATGTTAGATTCCATTTCTATCTATGGAGTTTAAAAATATCAATTTTACTGTAAAAAAATAAGGCAATGGTATTTTTAGTACAAGCCTGTCTCGCGAAATTAAATACGATATTGGTATCAGCAAAAAGCATCCATTATTTCATTCTTTATGAAAGATGGCAACTCAAACAAACCATTGTAGGTATGTAATCTAAATTACCCGCTCCAGCTAACAAATGGAAGCCGCAAAAAGAGTTTTTTCTCTTTTACTCACGCAAGTATTGTTCCTGACACGCGGGATCATGAATCACGGAACCAGAAGTAAAATCATTCATATTTCTGTGTCGAAAATATAAAGTATTTGTGAATATTCGCTATGGTTATGAAACAGTAGGTGTAACTACTTATAAAGAGATTTTTTTGCTTTTGTGGGTTTTAAAAAATGTCCTTTTATCAGATTGTGACTTTGACGAGAATTGCTGTAAAACAGGTCGACTAAAAACAGAATTTATTTTTAAAACATCGCTCAACTTTTTCCTGTTAAATTACGCTGGTTTATCTATTATAATAACTCCTCTACCATCGACCTCCATGGTCGAGTGGTTAAGATCTTCTACTGTGAATTCAGAGGTCGCTTGTTCAAATTCCAACAGGTCCAAATGAATGTTATTTAGTTGTGTGTTGTTTCACTTTATAGTATATCTGCGACACGTTCCATAGTTATAGATACTGTCTTGAAATGATTTTAACCGTGTTTGGTGACCAGCTCTCAATCTTCCTCTTTCTCATCTCTCTTCCATCGTTACTCCCTTCAGCCTCACAGCATATCCCAATTGGGGATGCCATAGTATCACTGGCTCCGGACAGTTGGAAGTTCACATAGAAAGGAACAATCTTCAGCTTATAGGCCGGAATAACTCTCATGCTCCTCTTAACACGATCAAATAATGGAGTTTTCCTCTTTTTATTAAAACTTCTAGTCTAATGTCCCAGTTTTTGGCACTTCTTAATTAGTAGTTAACACGTATATCCAGGGTATTTGAAGATGTGTACACATATGCACTATTGCACTATTATCACTTTTCAATGGCAACTAGAGGGTTAATAAAATGCATTTTTATTAAACTGTGACTTGAGACCTTTGGTGTAAAACATGTCGCGCTGCAACTGAACTGTTTAAGTTGGTTATGCCACAAGATTCAATTATAAAACACCAACTTTACTTTATTCCCTTTGACAATCGGTTTGTTTACTTCCCGTAATGGAAATATTTAATTTAAAAACTACTGAAGCATACAAGCAGTAGTTGAAATAAAATAGCAGCTATATCTCTCAGATAAGATAAACATAGAGATGAGCAACTTCGAGAAGTTGGATCTCTATTGTACCAAGTTTAGTTCCATCAACTGTGGCACTAACCCTGTAATGTGTTTGCCAGTGACCTCTATGTTCCCACTTTCTACGTGAACAAACCACCGCGAGTCAATAATATACTTTACTTTACGGTCTGTTGTAGATATACCTGCCGTGTATTATTCAAAATGATTACAAATTATAAACTTCAGATCAATTCGAGAAGGGATTCAGTGAGGTGTGGCTCCAAACATGCTTTGCCTGTTTAATATTCATGTCTAACTGTGTTCATCTCGGGGGGAAGTTGTTTTCATTTCAGAAAATACATATATAGTCCGCCAACAAAGTTTACAAATTTTGTATCACTGTGGTAACACCGATTTTAGAATAATTAGTCGCCCACAGTACAAAACAAACAGGCGTATCTCATATACGAGTATAGCAAATTTCCTGGAGAGCCAAATACAGTTTTGTTTTTTTTTTTACCAGATTCTTTTATATATTATTATACGTATACGTATTTTTTTACCTTATTAGAGAAACACGTAACGAAATGTGAAAGTTATTTGGCTCTCCTGGAAAGTTCCTGAATATGCGATACGCCTGTCTGTGTTGCGGGAATGAAATTATAGTAGATTCAAATGTAAGGTTATGTTTGGTTTCCAATTAATTATTGGGTCTTTTACCCCATTAGCGAAACATGTAATGAAATGTGAAAGAATCTGTCAAAAAACAGTTACTTGGCTCTCCTGGAAAGTTTCTAAATATGAGATACGCATATCTGTGTTGCGGGAACGAAATTATAGTAGATTCAAATGTGAGGTTATGTTTGGTTTCCAATTAATTAAAGGGTCTTTTACCCCATTAGCGAAACATGTAATGAAATGTGAAAGAATCTGTCAAAAAACAGTTATTTGGCATTCCTGGAAAGTTTCTAAATATGAGATACGCCTGTATGTGTTGCGGGCACGAAATTATAGTAAAATCAAACATTAGGTTATGTTTGGTTTCCAATTAATTAATGGGCTTTTAATTACTCTGTTTTTACCTCATTAGCGAAACATGTAATGAAATGAGAAAGAATCTGAGAAAAACAGTTATTTGACTCTCCTGGAAAGTTTCTAAATATGAGATACGCCTGTCTGTGTTTCGGGCACGAAATGAGAGTAGATTCAAATGTGAGGTTATGTTTGGTTGCTGAATCTGACAGATTGTCAATGGATAGAAAAAATGAAACTTATTTTTTCTCATTAAATATTTTATTCTTTCGCGTGTTTCTTCCACGTAGTTTTTACTTTAATTTAATATCTAATCAATTGCTTCTTTGATATGTACATTTATAAAATACAACATGTATGTATATGTACATGCTAATTGGAGCACAGATACTTTGGGTTATAATGCAATTGTTATTGTTGTCATCTATAAATGTAGTGCGCACCTTAAAGATTTATTGTAGATTTTATAGCCAGCATTTTGACAAAGATACCCGTGAAATCAAATATCACATATGTCAAAATACTGGGAACATACTGGCTTCCAGAGAGTATTGCTGTTGTAATAAATATTTTATTTTCTTTGTAAACAATTTAGACAGTGCGCGATCAGCGAGGCTTTAAATGTTAATACAATCCTAATAGCCTCTTTTAAAAAATAAACATACATGAACAAAAAAGGAGTATAATCATATGTAGGTCACCAAATATTTATTTTTTAAATTTTCGATTTCTATAATTAATTAACAATAAATATATCATAGAAAATGTATTAAAATGTACGGAAATACACAATTCGTACACCTCGGGCAGCTAGAGGGCGTTATTGTAGCATGTTGCTATCAAATGTCAAGAGCTGGAGGTATTTTGGTTTCACTCAATTTTAACGTCTGGCTGTCCCAGTGAGATGAGTGGCTGATGTTTTTGTTTTTTTTAAATTCACGAATAATTAAGTAAATTAGTGCTTTTATAAAGAATTTTTTTTTCGTTTGAAGCATTTTGGTGTTGCTATTTTAGACGCCCTCCACTTTTATTAATCGAATATATTTTCCTGACAGACTGTACATGCGAGAATTTAAAATGACTAGTTGGCAGCGCAGTGGATATTAGCGTTTTAATACTGTAGATATACTTATTATTATTGTAATTCGTCATATGTAACTTCAATTATTTTGTACAAAATGGCCGGAGTTCGTTTGTTATTCGAGTGCTTCGATAATATGGGACCAGGGCTCTCACATAATTCCCATTAGCAGAGAAAATACGAAACTATCCGAGAACTTTCTTGGAAACCGTATTTTAGGAAGTTTAAATACTTATTCTTTCCCAGGTTGTATCCATTAGTCTTCTTTCCTGGAGCGTAAGTCTGTATCTTTTGCGTTGGTTAAATAGGTCTTAAAAAATCATTTTAACGTTGGTACCATTGCATTTGGAACATCTGACGTCACGTGAGCATTCTGTTTAAGGATTAGTATGAAAAAAAATCGATTTCGTTTTGTATTTTAAATATGTATTTTTTTAGTGTTGGCAAATTTTAACTTAATTTGGGTTACTTTAAGCTCTATAATTGTTGTTGAATATAAACAACTATTATTCATGAAAGAAATTAGAGTATCATGATCAAACCAATTATCAATACGGATATTATGATAATGTTAATGGTCAATACTATTATTATTCTTTTAGATAAAGTTTCTAAAATGGCACATAATTTTATTACTTATGTTTAGTTATGGTTTACCATGGAATAGAATATACAATTATGTACGGTAAAGCTCATCCTTGTTTAGAATTTTGACACTCCAACCTCAAAACTGATCAAAACCGTTTTTTTTGTTATTTATATATAGAAACAGTCATGTTCAGAGATGAAAATTACAAATAAAAAAAGGAAAAAAAAGAGTTACGATGTTTTTCCCGTAAACGTTATTATTTGTTCACAGTTAAACTCGAATGTGAGGCATAATCTCAAATACGAATGTGCATGTTTATAATTGTTTCAATTTTGGCATAAATCTATCTACATGAATAATTATTTGTAAACACATTCTAAGTTGGACACGAGCTTCCTCGCTCGAAATTCAGCTAAACAACGCTTGAAAACGTCAAAAACCTTGGCTTTGCCATGGTAATAAATATTTTTACATCCAATTGATTAAACGTCTACAATATTCTGCCAAGCTGTATGTAAAACTGAATTTTATTACTAGGTTCATGGAATATCAATACGTACTCGTATATATTTTCCTAAGAATGTATCCGGAGAAATGCCCCCGGGGGATTAATCTAAAACAATTTTCAGAGGTGATGGGGTTGGTGCGGTATTAATAGGGGCAGTGCCCCGGGCCCCCAGTGGCTGCTGTGCAACTCCTAGGTCTTGGAAAATCTTATTAAAAGCATATCTCACATACGACACATCTGATAGAATGGGGGGTTACAATAGTGTTTCTTCCAGCAGCAGGATAATATTTAATGCATGGATAGCTTTAAACTATACTTTTGATTAGTTTAGTAAGCTCTCCGTGGTTGAGTGACTACGATCTTTGACCCCGAATCCGGAGGTCGCGCGTTATGCAAATAAGTGTCCGGAGGTGTGCAAATAAATTTTGTTTTGATTAAATTGTGCGTTTTATGAAATAACTTAATTAAATTGTACACTTATCTTTTTCCGATCACTTAATTGAAACATTGTATAGGGTTATTCAAAACGATGGGCTCAATTTCGTACCGCTATATTTCCTTGATTATACGTTATATGTGAATGATCTACTATAGCAAATGAAAGAGGAGGTTCGAAAGTGTCAAATCCCACCGCTAGATCGCTTATAGTTGAGCAAACGATCTCTAGAGTGTTCGCATCGCTAAGCAGCCATTTTGCATCAGTTGTGAGTAGAATGACTACTATGCAGCACAAGGTTTTCTGTGTTCGTGGGTTCTATAAAACTGAGTCGGCAACTGTAGTGCAGCCTACCCTTTTTACATTGAACCTCCAACTAAAAGAGCATATGTCGTTGATATCACCAATTTGAGCAAACTGGAAGTTTCTGTGAAATAAAAAACCCGCGAAATTGGTACATCATTTTGAATAATTCAGTATAAAACCTCACGCAAAAAATCGCACGCAACCTAGTTGATAGCCCTGATCTTCTCAAACGCCTATTATTTCATATCCCAAATCGCAACAGCAGACAGCCACTTACTTTTTATATCCCTCATTGTAAAACCAATTCCAAACAAAACTCGTTTATCTACAGATCTACACACTTGTTTAACTTAAATTATTACCATATTGACATTTTTAACTCAACTACACGTGATATTAAATTAAAATCCATAATGCGACCACTCTCAAACTAGTTAACTTAAACCATTTTTTTACCTTTATCCCACTCCTATGTTCCCATCCACCCTCCCCTCCCCTGACTGACATTGTTTAAGCTAATTGATGAAAAACTGTACATTGTCACACTTTACTCATAGTATTTATCATCAGCAGAGGAAAATTTATAATTGGCATAATTTATTGTTTATATTGTTATGTATATGAAAATTATGGATTTGCTGTTAATTTTCCCAAAAAAAAAAGTAAATAAATAAATAAAATAAATTGGAAAATCTGTTTGTATGATGAAATTCCTACTTTCACACATTTTGTTTAGACTTTAAATATTAAATATTCCCGATTTTAGGGCTAATGTTTGCGGTAGTGCATTGATTTGTCAAAGAATCGAGAAATATTTGTCTATTTTTTTAAACGGTTAAAAGACTAAAAGATACTCACATTAATAAATTCAGCAAAGCTTTTTCAAGAATCCTGCCAATTCTTCAGAGGTCCCTCCCAAACGTTATATACGTAGCTATTGGTAGTCTTTTCTAATCTCGATCGAAGTATGATTATTATAATTAACTATAAGTTTTTTTTAAGTTAAACCAAATTCATTTAAGAGGAACGGCTGTGCTGCCTCTTTAAAACGTAACTTAATTTAGGATTTGAGGCCAAAATACCCATCCAAACCGAATGATATATTTTTTAAATGAAAAGTTTAGTAAATATCTAGTACGGATATTATAGTATTCAATTTATTTTTGTTTTAAATTATGAAGTATTCGCCAACTTAGAAAATTATTTCCGGGTTTATTGTAGTTTTTAAAAAAAAATCTTATTGCTATGTTAATATGGCTACGTAAATAAAAATACAAAAACATAAAAAAAAACGTTTTTCGGGTCGATATTTTAAATTATGTGCTGTAAATTTATGTTCCAACACAAACTGGTCGTTTTTAATTTAATTTAAAGTCTACCATAATGCTTACTTTAATGTATTAAAAAAAATTATACTTTATTATATTTTTAAAGCAGATGTGGTAAAACTTTTTTTCAATCAACGTTAGCCTTCAAATAATTGTTAAAGGTGCCTCTAAAATCGCGAAAATTTAATTCCTTTAATGGCCTATATTTCATAATGTAAAACAAAAATAAATAAATTACTTCTAATCCGTACAAGATATTTACTATACTTTTTTATATAAAAAGATCAGTAGCTTTAGGTTTTTTGGCCTCAAATCCAAAATTAAGTTTTGTATGGAACAGGCCGCACAGCCGTTCCTCTTAAGTAAGTAGGTACACACCATGCATAGTACTAATTTTAAACATCGGCAAAATTTCCTATCAAAATGTTTTTTTCCAAGAAACTCGTACACTCATTTATTCAGCTGGCCACAACAATCGGCGAAAAATGATAAAAATGACAATTTTCAAATATTATATGCAAAATTCATATCAGAACAGCATTCAGCATATCTCTGGTCGTGGAGCATATGGTATATTATTTTAATTGAATAAATTGCGAAATAACACAAACGAAACAAATAAAATTTACTTGCCACGCCGGTATTTGAACCCGCGAACTCCGGATTTGTAGACGACGATTGTAACCACTCAACCGCGGAGGTCCAATAATTCTAAATAGCGTGTGTTTTTTCCAGATGATGTACGAAGTATCCGAGCTAAACCTGCAGCACCCGGAGGTGGCGCAGCTGATCTCCAACAGCAGCGAGCACTTCGACCTGGTAGTGGTGGAATGGGTAGGCTATTACGCCCTGTTCGGCTGGGCACACCGGTTTAACGCGCCGCTCATGGGCCTCTTCTCCGCCGACGCGCTGCAGGACGGTCACGACTTCCTGGGAAACCCCGTGCACCCCTACACTGCGCTCAACTTCATGATAGACTCGCCCATCGGGAGTCAGATGGGCTTCTGGCAGAGGATGAAGAGCATCTACATAGCTGTTATGATCAGGTAAAGGTCAGAGTTGAAGATTCTATCAGTAGCGCCCCGATGATAAACCATAATTGAAAAAATTGCCATGTTTTGTGACTAGATGTGAATAGCCAGGTACTCATCTTATCCATATCCTCCATCTTCCCAGCTTTCTTCACCCCCACAACATTACCCTAATCAGCCATTCCATAGTCCGGGCAGTTGGAACGCTTGTTCGCTAATACCTGCTTACTGTAACTTCTTCCTCTTATTACAGAAATTACGTATTCTATGGATCTCTCAACGGCAGGACCGTACATAGAAAAATCATGTAATAAGCCGCGTCTCCTACGAATATTTCTTGAAAACATCTACACAAAAAAAAAACAAAACAAGGGGCGTTACCGCACACATTTGTGTGTGGATACACAATATTTCGGCTTTCCGTCACCGATGGAAAACATTTTCCTCGCGGGTGAAGATGGAAAGAGGGGGGGGGGGAGGGTTTGTTTAATTTTTTAATAGTCGCCGCACGGTGCGTGTCTATTTATTCGTCCCGTCCGATGATACTTCAGTCGGTCACAGCATAAATCGGACGGGTTTTTTAGGTTATGTGTTCTGAGCGAAATTATAATACATTATTATAAGAAGTTTGCTTATGCATCAGTAATAATAATAATTTATTTAACTGCTATGTATGTTCTTACTTTGCCTGCTATTTCTAATAGCATTACAGCCAAAAAAAAATTATGAACTTTTTAAAGGACACATTGTGACGAACACATTCATTGGCCATATTACACAGTGATTTAAACAAAATATTTCTTATTAATTTTACACTAATTTACATTTATATTGTTTTTTATTCAAACAATAAACAAAACAAAGATATTTTATTCCAACCTACAAAAATATGTAGCACAAGATTATTCTAGAAGTCATCTTGTCGTCTTTGTGTAATGTTTCGAAAAAACATTCGCAAGAGACAAGAAAACAAACAACACTTTCATAATAGATCTCACTATATGGCAATTGATTAAAAACACCAAATTTAAAAGATCGTTTAGATCGTTCCTACCGAAAAATGTTACTTCACTATCAAGTACCAAAACTGAACATTACCATTTATGGTCGCCCACAAGTATTTATTCAAATTTAGCAACAATTCCAGGAGCCAAAATTTTTTGTTTTGCCATGTTTTTATAAATTTTATTACATGTGTCGCTAATGGTGTTTTAATTAAGCATTTTCCTTTACCCCATTAGCGAAACATGTAATAAAATGCATAAGAATTCGCAAAACAAACAAACGTACCTCATATTTAGCAACAATTCCAAGAGAACCAAAAATGTGATTTTTTAGGCGAATTCTTTAACATTTTTAACACGACTGCACACTTGGAAATAACCGCCTATGCAAATCATTAACAAGAACTCCGGTAATCAAATATTCGGGTATTTACGTTGACAACTATTTCAGGTGGACAGAAGAACTAAATAAAAGGCCGCGTTAAGTCAGAAAACTCATTTATTTCTTTACGAAGACTCTAAAAACAATATACCACGCATTAGCCCAATCGATTATCTCTCACGGTATGATTGGTTGGGGTGGTGATCTTAACAAACCCCAAAAAGTTTTATTTAAAGTTTTTACATGTTTCGCTAATGGTGTTTTAATTAATAATTTTTCTTTACTCTGTCAGCGAAACATATAATATAATGAAAATGACCTGTCAGTCGCTGTGTTGACATCGCGTCTGGGTCTCTCCCAGGCGTCGTGAGTTCAATTTCTCGGCTGGCTAAGTCCTTAATAACGACACAAGCAAGTGATGGTAGTAGATTTTCAAATATTGTCAGATTATTCGTAACATTGGAGTGTTAGTATTTCTTAAAAAAATTATATATATAAAAATCAGGGAAAAAAATAACAGTTTTTTGGTCATCTTGAAAATTTGCTAAATGTGAGATACGCCTGTTTGTGTTGTGGGCCACGATGTGCACTATTTTATAATAATTGTATAATGTCCCTTCTTTGTTGAGGTTATGAGGTATTTTCTCTAATTCTGGCAGCAAGTGGAGGGCATTTGCATCTACATCGAGGCGAAGGTAAATCGGAAAATCACGTTTCCTAGAAGTCTCTTGTGGCAGTCTGTCATAATAGCTTCCATTTATCAGGAGAGTGCACTCCCGGTGCTGTTAGACGTCGAGATGTAATTTGATTTCAATATTTCAGACAGCTCGTCTTCATACGTGAATTAGCACGGAAATCTTTAGACAGATTTACATGCACTGTATTATAAACATTTAACACTATTTACGGAAACCTCGTAATATTAGGAGGGAGATAAGTGTGCAATTAATTTATGTAATAACCTACCACAAACCATTTTATGTGATATAAGTAGGAATTACAAAAAAAACACTTTTATGATACAAGTAGGTGTTACTACAAGCCACATTATGTGATACAAGGAGATATTACCACAAACCACTTTATGTGATACAAGTAGGTAATCACATTTAGAGTGGTTAGATACTTTCACTATCGCCCTGGTGAAAGACCACTATTCAGAATCGAAACCCTGCTTAAAATGGATTTACCCGTGTTTGGTGATCAGATCTGAATAGCCGGAAACTTCCCAATCGTCCTCTTTCACTTTCCTTCCCTTCCCCACTCCATTTGGCATCACAAAATACACCATGGGAATGCCTTATGCTGTATTCAAATAAATCTTACTTAAAAAAATGTCGCTTAAACGAACACCCACTTATTACAAATCCAACATCGGCAGAGACCTACTGTTATATAAATAGTTCCCTTTTGTGAAGCCACTTTATTTTGGGTACAACGAATATCGTGTAAATCTTATTTTATGTTCTAACTGAAACGAAACTGAATATACACAACCTTTTAGTGAAGATTACCTGTTAAGATATTTTCCCGCGAGTACAGGCGGGGGTGAAACACCCTCCCGTGTTGTTATATTTATTCATTATTCAGGGGGAGGTAACAAACGAACGTAACACCAAAGTAGACAATGAAACATTGAAACAATTCAATTAACTTGTTGAATAATGCTCAGATAAACGCGATGGAGTCTCGAAGATTTGGGAATCCCACATTACCCGCATTGGAGTCATTAATCATTGGTTCCTAGTTCTTGTTGATTGATGTCTCTTATAAAAGGACCCTAAATCACTCTAGTGACAGGCGTCGTGTAAAAAATTGGTTCACTCAAAATCATTCGGCAGTCGCAATATAACTCATAGAGTCTCATCAGGCCGGCCAGGGGAGGAGCATCCATGTGTGATTTGTGCGAGGCACACAGGCGGCCGACCTAGAGGGCGGCCGCACGCACCGATCTGTTCCCCTATCTAACAAAAACCGAAAGAAGTTTTTTGGTTTTTTATAAATAACGAAAATCGAATATCTCGTTTGAAATAAGTGATCTGATTCAGCACACGTGGGCGTTTATCAAAAAAAAAAATTTTTTCAAATAATTAGATCGGAATGTGCCGCCTTACGTGAAATTACTCGTAGAAATTTTTATTTATGATTTATTTTTATTTAAAAACGTTATTTGACGCAAACATAATAATAATAATAAAAAAATATATTTATCAATGAGTTATTTAACCCCTTGAGTCTATTTGAGAGATGTTTCTCCTAGAAAACAAATAGCCGTCGGGCCTCTTGGGGAGATATTTCTCCCAGCCCGAAACGGTTTCATAAAAGTCGTGTTATCTCATTTTGTACTATGGTAATGTACTCGTATATGATTTAAACTGTGTTAGAAAGAGAAATAACACGCTTGTTATTACCATTTAAAATATTAATAGCACATTTAAGAAAAATATCATTTACTATCAAAAGACACGAGGGGTTAACATATTTTATTGTATCACGTTATATAATTTTAGCAATTGACAAAAAGGTCACTGCTCAGTTTTATATTCCGGAGCCCGGAGTGCAGTTGATTTTCAGCAGTACCTCTAGAAATTAGATGAAGTTAAAGTTACAAAATATATCTTACATAAAATCTATAAAATATAATAAAAAAATTGTAAATCTGACAATTACAAAATCACTAGCAGAAGTATCCATTTCATTATTTATCAATGATGCTGTGCGGCTGACTGTGTAGTCATCAATCATTTGTTACAGAACTTTTTGAAGCACTGCAGCGATATCGATCTTCGAATAGATAGTGGTATTTCATTCCAAAGTTTATTGAATAATAGTTGTAAATATCCCCAAATGCAGCGGTTCGATGTCTGGAGGGAAGAAGTAAATGGTATTTTGGCGTGTATTATATGGATGAGAGTCACGGGACCACTGCAGTTTATCAAACAGATGGGTAGGAACCTTAGAATTGATCAAATTGTATATTTTACACATTTAATGTATCTTCCTTCTGTTTGACATACTTAGCAGCCGTTGGCATCTTTTGCGGCGTCGCTGAAGGCGGCCCTTCCACAAATTCCTCTATCGACAGTGTCGCCTTTCGTTCCAGAGTGTCGCAGTGTCAGTGTGTCAGGGTGGCAGACTCCTACGTATTATCTGGCTCCCTATGATTGATGATCAGGCCGAGGGGTGGCGTCTCCCAATCAGTCCACGAGGAATCCCAAATAGACTGTAAAACTATCGATCCGCCCTGACAATGCTTGGTACAAGTATCAACTGATTGAATTACGCCGAGAAGACGGATGAGGCGGGTGCAGGGAGGGAGTTGGAACAGTAATACCGTGTGTCGGGATTATTAGGAAGCATTTGTCAAACTATTCACCGGGTAATCCTGTTTGTCTATCGTGTACAGGGTACACGTATGCGAATTTGTGTGCATATGTTTGTATGTACAACTATTCGAGTTTAATGCTTAGTACGATCTTTTATATTTGCCACTTATATAGGTACACACCTTCCCAGTAAAAACATATTTATTGAAGATCATACCATTTTACGGTGTATCTGAAATCTATGAAAATAACCTTGTTTATAATAGCTTTATTCAAAACGGTGGATTCAATTTCATACCGCTATATTTCTTGAATTAAACGTGTGTGAATGATCTATAAACAATTGAAAGAGGAGGTCCGAAAGTTTCGAATCCCACCGCTAGATCGCTCATAGTTGCGCAAACGACCGCTAGAGTGTTCGCGCCGCTAAGCAGCTATTTAGCGTCAGTTGTGAGTAGAATGGCTACTATGCATCACATGGTTTTCTGTGTTTGTGAGTTCTGTAAAACTGTATCGGCAGCTATAATGCAGCGTACCTTTCGCCTCCATTTTAACATTGAATCTCCAACTGGAAAGAGCATTTATCATTGGTATCACCAATTTGAGGAAACTGGATATCTCTGTAATGGAAAACGCCTGGGCTGACTGCGTTTATCAGAAGAGAACGTTCGAAATTGAGTCCATAATTTTGAAAAACCCTGTACATTTTCTTGGGTTGTTTACCACTGATTCCCAAGATATTGGCAGTTTTCGATTTCACCTCGGAATAAATATGGACGTATGGAGGTACAGTAGTCGTCAATCCAATTTTGAAGAGCTGCATTTTATCAAAGGAAATTGTTGGATAGAGAGCGAAAAATAAGAAAATTTGATGAAGCAGGTGCAGGAGAATAGGGTGGAAATGAAATAATCCCTTGATCGTTCGCTTTAATAGCCGCTTTTGTTATGTTAGCTGTACGACTATATATATATATATAAACTTACTTAAGGCTAAACGAAACGTAATACGCTCTCACAGATGGCACCAATTTAAATATTTTATAAAGACAAACTTTTAGCAAAACAATGCTTTTAAATATTGAAATGAATTGTTTGTTGGCGGGTGTACACATGGAATACGAAGTGAAATAAATTATATTATAATATGATAAAATAAAAATATATTATGTTAAACTAACATATACAGTATTTTTATAAGTTTCTCTATACGTACACCCGCCAACAAACAATTTAACTCAATATTTAAAAGCATTTAGTGCTAAAAGAGTTTTTTTTTCTAAAATATTTGAATTAGGGACATCTGTGAGCGGAATCACGTTTCGTTTAACCTTTAACAAAAAGGATATCTCGGAAAAAAAATTGTATTTGGTTCTTTTAAACTTTTTATTTATTTAGTTACAATTTATACGATTTGAAAAACTCAAAATGTCTTCCATGAAACAGTATTATAGCACCAACATTTAAAAAAATTCCAAACGACCGTTATCTTGGATACAAAAAAGACAACGAATTTATATACCAACCCCTTATTTAAATTCCACAAAGAGTTCTCTGACCCACTTTAGTCAGGTGTAAGAAAATATTTTTGTAAAGCCTTGTTGCCATGGAAACCAAAAACGTTACGAACTCATTCATATACCCATATCAATATTTATAAAAAAATATTTTTATTGGAACCAGTAATAGTGTAAGTAAAACTGTTTTGTTTTGAATTTCTTATGAATAAATTTACCAGTAAATTATTCTTTTTCTATGCGTAATCCGCCCTTATGAGGCGAGTCCCGCCCACCTGTCTCCTGTCTTGTGACGTCACTCCCGTCAAGCCGATACAGATTTACGATTGCCGGGAAAAGAGCCAATAAAGATAAGAAACTCGCTCCAGGAGTACATATTAACAAAGTTTATCTCCCGTTTGACAATATATGTAGGTGAATAGAGTCTGTCTTTATGGTCTCAGCATACCCAGACCTGGAGTTTCTGATCTAATTTACTACTCTGGCAATATTAATGAATACACCTGTCAACTCTACTCACGGCCTCCATTTTTTTGGTGTAGGTAAGAGTGAAGAATTTTGTCAGTCTCGTTCTACATTTATTACAACCTCAACTTTAAGGTTGTATCAACACATTTAGGTAAGTCTTTCGTTAGCTCAAAAAACCGTTTTCTTTGTGGCATTACACTAATTACACAAATAAACTACTTTAGTAATGTTTTCGGGTAAATTACGCGAAATTTCGTATTTTGCAACCGATATTCTGGTATTTAAAAATAAGAAATACTTTTATTCATTAAAACTATTTAATTGTTTTCGAGCTTAAATAGCTATAAAATGGAATGCTTTATGTCAAAAACGCCATGTAAAGTCATTATTTTTAGGATTTAAAAAATTATAAAAATTGAAATAACTAATAAATGGAGAAATTAAAAACACTTTAAATTTTAATTTGTGTTGCAATAATCCATAAAGGGAACATAACAGCACTTTTGTTGCAATATTCCAAAAGGGAACGTAACATCATTTTTGTTGCAATATTCCAAAAATGGAACATAACACCACTTTTTTTGCAATATTCCAAAAAGGGAACGTAACATCATTTTTGTTGCAATATTCCAAAAATGGAACATAACACCACTTTTGTTGCAATATTCCAAAAAGGGAACGTAACATAATTTTTGTTCCAATATTCCAAAAATGGAACATAACACCACTTTTGTTGCAATATTCCAAAAGGGGAACGTAACATCATTTTTGTTGCAATATTCCAAAAATGGAACATAACACCACTTTTATTGCAATATTCGAAAAAGGAAACGTAACATCACTTTTGTTGCAATATTCCAAAAAGGGAACGTAACACCACTTTTGTTGCAATATTCCAAAAAGGGAACGTAACATAATTTTTGTTCCAATATTCCAAAAATGGAACATAACAACACTTTTGTTGCAATATTCCAAAAAGGGAACGTAACATCATTTTTGTTGCAATATTCCAAAAATGGAACATAACACCACTTTTGTTGCAATATTCCAAAAAGGGAACGTAACATAACTTTTGTTGCAATATTCCAAAAAGGGAACATAACACAACTTTTGTTGCAATATTCCAAAAAGGGAACATAATGCCATTTTTGTTGCAAAATATCAGTGCTTTGGGTAAAAAATAACACCACCCTTTTCAAAAATAACGGGAATTTTAACAAAAATAATGCATATGTAATATCCTCTTTTCATCATTATCTTGTTTTTCATTTCGTGTTATAATTGGACCTAGGTAAACAAATACATAAATATAGATATCTAAATTGTATGAAGTACGAAAAATACGAAACAATCACATTAGTTCTCATATTTATAGATGAAGTGAGGTGAATTTTCTGTTGTGAAGAAAATTGTGGATAGGATTGCCAAAAGATTGTGATCACAGTTGTACGACGAAAGCCATTCTCTTGTACACAATTATTTCGATGTACCAGTATTATTAGCCCATCAAATAATATTTCTTGCGAATTTCTGTGGTCTGATAAGAAAATTCGTAACTGAAATCTTTAAGTTGATATCTCCATCAGGGGTAGGCAGATATCATGAAACGACACACAACTCTGACTTGGCACACACTTTCTGTTTATTCACAACTATAAATCGTCTCATACATCTTCTGCCATACCAACGCTTGTCATGGCTCGACACCATTATTTCTGTATCCTGGACGTCATATAATATTCCCCTGAGACTCTTTTTCCGACCATCCACTCTCAGTTATGTCCGAACCACTGACGTTAGAATTAATAGACTTGCCCTAACGTACCGTTTCAACGGCTGGAGACAAAGGTCACGTGACACCCATTTTGACATCAGCCTAGTTCACTGCCATCCACGTTTATTTCGCGTGATTTTGAGTGAGGTAAGTAAATTATAAAACACTTATAAAAGTGTCCAACTAAATACTTTAATAAAATATTCGATTTTTTTAAACGAGCCGGACCTTTTTAAGTATCTGATGTTTTACTTAAATTGGCGGTGCGCCTAGTTCGCCCCCCATTATTTTGGTTCCTTCTACTTGCGGTTAGGGCATCTCTATGTATTATTTGCTCTGTGGTCCAAACCATCTAGGCCTCCCTATCTTAGACCTGTTTACATCGGCTTTGCCCTCTTTTCAGACAACCAAATTCGTAAAAGGACGTGTTTCTAATGCATTCAGTCTACTTTCATCTTTCCTGTACCAGTTCCATACCTCATTTCCGTACACCAGGGTTGGATTCATTATATAATCATATTGGGCTCTACTAACAACCCTCGTTTCCTTTGACAAGTTTTATTAGCAATCCTCCATTAATTGAATTTCCTGCACCCTCCCTCTTTCAATGCTCTTATTAGCCTCCCCCTCTCCCGCAAATAAACTTCTCAGATACATAGACATGTCTACTTGCTCCAAGTATTAACCGTTCTAAACTACTCGTACATTACACGGTGTTTTGGCAATCTCCCTTTGAAATACTATTTTCGAGTACTTTGCATCCACTTACATTAATAATTTAGTTATTCTATGCGTTGATTCTAGACATACGAGACTGCAGTTCTTACAGTTCCATACTCTTAGAAATGAGCACCGCATTATCGGCATATCCATTTCAAATGATTCATTTCTGCGCAAAGATACCTTTCAGTTTATACTCTGTTATCTACAAACAGTTTGAATAATTACAGTGACATTTTTAAAAAGAAATACAAATATCTTACTACTATCTCAGTAAGCGAAGGATGTCGCTCGAGTCGTGAAGGAGGACTTAGCCAGCTAAACTCACGAGGCCTGTGTGAGACCCAGGCACCACGCTAACTCAGCCACTGTCCGGATATTACGCAGTCTTGCTCATTTTATGTGAGACCAAAAAAAAACCATAAAATCGCTGTCCACGTTACAAGCTTTCTTTGTGCGGAGACGCGATTGTCTGTATAAGATTCGTGCTCACATCATTTAGAGACGTGATTGCCTGTATAAGATTCTTCATCAGTCCATACAGAAACGTGATTGTCATTATAAGACACGTGCTCTTCAACAGGTGGATGTGGTTGCCTATATAAGATTCACGCTCACTCCATACATAATCGTGATTGTTATTATGATACACGTGCTCTTTCAATACATGGATGTGATTGCCTGCGTAAGATTTGGGCTCACTCCATACAGAGACGTGATTGTTATTATAAGATACGTGCTCATTCAATACATGGATGTGATAGCATGTTTAAGATTCGTGCTCACTCCATACAGAGATGTAATTGTCATTATAAGAAATATGCTCCTTTCATAGATGAATGTGATTATCTGCATAAGATTCGTGCTTGCTCCGTACAGAGGTGTGATTGCCCCTATAAGATTCTTATTCAATACATAGAGAGACGCGAGTTGCCTGGCAGTATAAGATTATTTCTCACTTCATTCTAGTATGTGATTGCCTGTATAAGATTTATGTTTACTCCATACGAATTTTCCATGCTGGGTTTTTCAGTTTTTGAAGGAATTAAAAAAAACGATTACTGAGTTATTCCTATCAATCCGTGTTTTGTTTCCAGGTGGCACACGTACTTCGTGGTGCACCCACAGTCGGACATCCTGGCCCGGCGGCACTTCGGGCAGGACACCCCCCTGGTGGGCGACTTGGGTAGGAATGTCAGCATCGTGATCACCAACAGGAACCAAGCCCTGGGGGGCAAGGCCACTGTCCCCGCCATGGTCCTGGTGGACATGCTGCATATCAAGGAGCGTCAGCCCTTGCCTAAGGTGAGTTAATTTTTGAAGTTTTCAGGTTGTGAGTTCTAGTAAGCTGGGTGTAATTTTAAGGTGGAAATAATATTTAAATGGGTATTGCATTAGACTACCCCTTTTTTATGTGAATACTGCACAAGAGTCCCAACTGCTCCCATCCGTCTGAAGCCAGTGAGACTATGGCATCCCCAATTGGGGAATGTTGTGAGGCTGAAGGTATTGGGGAGGGGAAGGAGAAGGAGAAGAGGAAGGTGGGGAAATACCCGGCTATTCAGATCTGATCACCAAACACGACTAAAGGCCATTTCAAGCAACGTTTCAATTCTGAATGGTGGTCTTTCACCAGGGTGATACTGAGAGTATCTTCCACTCTGGACCCCTGCATAGCTTCTAGAATAAAGTATTATTATTATTTTTATTACCATTATTATTATTCACCATTCAACATCTAAATCAATCTTTACAACTTTCGCTGCATACATATTATATATATATATATATATATATATATATATATATCATATATATATATCATATCATATATATATATATCATATATATATATATATATATATATATGTATGCAGCATGTATGTATGTATGTATATATATGTATATTTTTTTACATGGACCGTAAAATAAAACCAATGTTCAAACTTATCGCGACAAAATTACAAATTTACACTCTACAATTTTGCCTAGCAAAATGGTCCAATTTTTTCCAGAATATTTCGTTATTTAAAAAAATTAATTTAAAATTTTGCCGGCTCCGCTGTTCTCGGAGGTCAAGATGAAGTATACCACATTGTTACTGTTAAAAAACTACAGTATTATTTTTTTTTTTTACTTTCACTATCACGCAGATGGTAAAACCTGCCAAAGTTACCGCGCTTTACCCCCGGACACCTTGTTTCTTAGCTTTCAACCTACAATAAAAAAATTATTCTATTTCAATATTTAAACCGCCAACAAAGAATTAATTTCATTATACGAGTTAAAAATATTTCAAATTTTAATATTTAAATTAGGGCAAACTGTGATCACGCGTATTGCGTTTCGTACACCTTTAAACGAAATGCTTGGCATATTCCCTGTTCGCTTTCCAGCCAGCGAAGTGCTCAAACTGTTCTGTAACAAAGCTTCATTACATTCCGACACCCAGCGCAAATGGTTTATATGATACGACTGTACATTGTAGGTTGTAACACCCTCTCCTATCGCGCTCCAACTTTAACCAGAAACTGAAAGTTGTTTCGTTGCAGATTCGCTAATTCACCGGAGCCGCTATGATAATATTTTGCTAAAGTAATCTACTCCGTGTGTTTACATTATTAACCACTCACTTATTCCACGAGTATTTAGTTTTGGTGGCACATTATCCCATCTTAATAACATCACTGTAATATGTATCTGTATCTATTATTCCTGTAATATGATGCTTTGTAGGCTTGAACAAATTAATTGCAAAACTTACTGAAGAAATATACACCTTCTGGCGTAGGTACAGCATATTGTGGTATTGCCATTAAAATTTGTAACACCGGGTTTCCAGAAATAGATTTTCAAATGATAAGAAATTATGGGATGGGAATCTGCGACGTGTAAGTAAATACACAATCTGAATACACTCGGGAATTTGAGTCCTTTTTAAATTTTTTTTATCAATATTCACCTTCAAACTTAACCCTTTAGGTGCCACCGAACGATATATCGTTCCGATACATTAATGTACTTGAGTGCCACAGAACGATATATAGCTCGAGCCATAAAATTCGTCACGCTTTATCCACGGTTCTAAAATTACGTCACATTATTGAAAACATGTGTCTAAAAATAAAAGTAATAAAATGAAAAAAAAAAAGATATTCATGGATTATCGACACTCCTCCAGCGTTTTAAAAAAATACATGTGGCACCTAAAAGATTAATCTACGTATTTTTTTAAAGTTCGTTTTCACAGTTAAATTGATTGTCACAGTTTGAATTTTTTAAACTCCCCCAAAACGGGCAGAATCCGAGAGGCAGCAGGCGGAAGTGCGTGTGACGTCATCCGTAGTGAACGATACCCGTCAGAAGGACAATTTTTGTTTTCTTCAATCAAAAATTAAAACTACTCTATAAACCTTCCCGGCACTAATAAGAACAAACTGTGCTATTTTAAGCGAAATCGGTTCGGTAATTTTCGAAAAAATCGAAGACAGACAGACACGTATGCACAAACAATTTATTCCATGTCATATTCCTTACGTGTGCACAAACAATTTATTCCATGTCATATTCCTTACGTGTGCACAAACATTCCATTTATTCCACGTGTGCACAAACAATTTATTCCATGTCATATTCCTTACGTGTGCACAAACAATTTATTCCATGTCATATTCCTCACGTGTGCACAAACAATTTATTCCATGTCATATTCCTTACGTGTGCACAAACAATTTATTCCATGTCATATTCCTCACGTGTGCACAAACAATTTATTCCATGTCATATTCCTTACGTGTGCACAAACAATTTATCTCGTTATTTAAAAGCATTACATGTTAAAAGTGTATTTTTTCTAAAATATTGAATTTAACGCCATCTGTGATCGCGAATTTTCATAATTATTTTTAGTTTAACCTTACTCTTAGTTCTTTGACTATCACAGTCCCTTAATGAAGTTCACCAGAGATGGGATGGGGTGCCGTAATAATATTTCACTGCCGAAAAAGAGAAAGCAGATATATTTATGAATACATTTTACAACATGTCAGCGAAAAATTTAAATAACAGAAAGGGTTTCCGGAAGCCCCTGGAAACACGATGGATGATAGGACTGTGATTATACCCATTCCAAAATAAAAAATAAACCTAGACGGTTATGTATGTGCAAATGGTAGAGGAAGGATGAAAGTAAACTGAATGCTGAAGAAATGGGATCCCTAAGGCGTATATGTGCTAAAACCATGTATGGCCGTGTTAAAAATGTGGACATTAGGAAATAATGTAAGATTAAGATAGGGACGCTTTGATGGTTTGGGCATGCAAAGCGGATGAATGAAGAAAGGAGAATATATGACGCGAATGTATATGTTAGAATAAGTCGGGGACGTCCGAGGAAGACAAAAAAAGAAAAGTTAATTGTAAATTGTAGTTAGTTAGATTATGTAAAAGAAATGTTCACTTTCGATATACTATCAGAATATTATGTAAACTGAGATTTGGAGTTCTCTTTCTAAAACACTTGTCTGACGTTAAGAGAAAGGGAGATAGAACGGGTATTATGAGGACCGTCATTTATATTCCCGATACGGAACGACTAGAATCAAAGGGTTAACGGCAACAAATGCCCCCTCTCTGATGCTCTGTCGTATTCTAAAATTGTTATCTCTTTCCCCCTTTTACTTTCCTTATCGTAATATATCTCAGTATTATTTAAAGTGAGTTTGAATTAGTATGATTACGGTCCTGAGGAAGGTTAAGATCAACCGAAACCGGTAGACATCTGTATAAATTCACTACTTTTTACATTAAAATAAAATATGACATGAATTTGTTGTTATTGTCATTTGAAGGACATATATTTATATACACTAGCTCATTCCGCATTTGGAGTACCGTAATATATCGGTACCCCAAGGCTCCGTCAGACCAAAAACAACCTCCCCCCATCAATTCCAAGCAGAACCGGGAAAGGACAACTGTCCACCGGCATCCGACCATTCAATAAACCTGTCGGAACAAATTCCTAACTCGATCAAAGAATCCGTACGGAAACTAAAAGGCCATCTTGGAATAAACCTAGAAACTACCGTATCGATGTTTATTTTCGTGTCTGTAATAATACAATAGATAGTATTAACTAAGTTACTGACACGTTTTGTTCCTCAAGGATAGGCAGAGGAGGCGCAGGTAGGCGCTGGAATCATATTATTATATCATCAAATGAAATACTGTAACTTTGTGTAGTTACGCCAACTGGCGTCGGCATAATGGCGACACAAATTTAAACTATTGCACAGGTATCTGAGATATATACTAAATTCTTTCCTTTTCATAGCTATAACCTTAAGAGGAACGGCTGCGCGCCCTGTTTCATGCAAAGCTTAATTTTGGAATTGAGGCCAAAATACTCACCTAAACCTAACGATCTTTTTTTCATCAAAAAGTATAGTAAATATCCACTACGGATTAGAAGTAATTTATTTATTTTTGTTTTACATTATGAAATATAGGCCATTAAAGGAATTGATTTAAAAAAAAGTCTTACCTCGTCTGCTTTGAAAATATAATGAAATATAAAATAAAAAATATATTAAATTAGCATTATGGTAGACTTTAAATTAAATTAAAAACGACCAATTTACGTTGGAACACAAATTTGCAGTATATAATTTAAAATATCGTCCCGAAAAAAAGTTTTTTTTTTTAAATGTTTTGTTTTTATATTTTATTTACATAGAAAATATGATATTAAAAAAAAAAATAAAACCGCAAATAATTTTATAAGTTGCATCTAAAATTACGATTTTTTGTTCATGGCAAAAATAAATAAAATACTTCTCATCCTTACTTAGAAAATAATGAAAAAAAAAATAATTAAGTTATGTATTAAACAGGCAGCGCAGCCGTTCCTCATAAAGCTTTGTTGGTTGTGTCGCCGTCACAATAATTTGAGGTCAACATCAAATCGGCGATCAACGCAATTTTTTTAGTTTTAGCTCGTCAGCGTCTAGTTAACGTAACTTTACTAGGATCTGAAAATTTAGAGTTTTTTTTCAAAGAAATTAGCGTTATTTTTTGAGGAATTTTTGGGAAAAGCGGTGTTATTTTTTTAGCAAAAAAAATAAACAGGAATGCCGTTGTTGTTATTGTTTTTTTTTCGAAAGATGTGTAATTATTTTTTGGCGTCATCTTCCTCTTCTGTATTATGCAAAGAAGAATGTCCCGAGCGATGTGTGTGTGTGTTTGTTTTGTATACAAATCTAAAGCTTTGTTCCTAGCTTAATGAAATTTTGCACACTTTACCTAAAAAACAAGAAGAAGGTCACTGTGTACATGAGATTTCTAACAACCACCTCCATCCTCCTTTCCCACCCTTATAGCCAAATTTTGATACTTCTTGATGAAATTTTGCACACTTGACGTTCAAAATAAGAGGAAAATTACTGGGTAGGTGTAGGGAGTAGGAGTAAGAATAGGGGTAGGATTAGGGATTATGAAACTTTAATCCAAACTATTAATAACCCCTGGCAACGCCGGATACTTCAGCTATTATTAATATAATTAATAAGAAGAAATTTAATCATTGAAGAAAATAATATTAACAAACCTAAATGAAAGATGAAACCGGAGAAAAGGACAGAAACTAAAAATATTTATATAAGAGACTCGAACCCAGGTCCTCTGCCTATCCGGGGCAACGCTCAACCGACTTAGCTAATGAGACAAGTTCAATTTGTGTCATCTTCATCGATATCATATCTCAAATTCAAGATTTGTGAATATTATTTTCCATTTTTAATCTCATATTATTGGCAGCTATTTTTTTGATGTTTACAAAGTTCTACCCGAACTCAATTGCAAACTTAAACAGTGTCTCTGATTTACATCCGACTTTTTATTTCTTTCATTTAGGTTTGTTAATATTATTTTCTTCAATGATTAAATATTACAATGAGGTTTTTAAATCTCAATAAAAATAATTAATAATTAAAAAGAAGAAATTTGTTTACACGACTGTTTTTAATATGTAAATGAAGTGAAATTATCAAGCAGCGTTTCAAAACTATCCCCAAACATATTTAGATTGCATAATATTATTTTTAATTTTAAAAGACCAGAAAATAGGCGGGAAAAATAAGAAAAATCGCGTTATTTGCGAAAATTACGAATTTCGCGGAAAAAATGAGCGTTACTGCAACACGAAATTTTCAGGCCTCTAAGATTTACTAAGCATTTAACTCATAATGTCATTTACGAGTATATCATAACGTCAAAGGTCCACTGAGAAATAAGATTTTTTTTAAATACATTTTTTGCATACAAAGCAATAAATTTCTGTTTTTTTTTCTTCCAAAATATTATCCAGTACGCTAATCGAACTGACATTACTATAAATCACAATATCAATAACTGCCGTCGCCTAAGCTTCGCGGAAAACATTTTTGGCAAGGCCTCATAAGCGACAATCGATTTAAGTATTTCCATCAGGCCGTTTCACGTAAATACTGCGCGAATAAAGAAAATTCTTTAGTCACAAAACAAATTCATCATTGTACATTTTTAATCACGGCTAACAATGGCTGACAGTAAATTATAGCAGACAGTCGTTGGAATTACTTTGTGCATTAGACCTAGGACAGGCCGCAACTGCTGCTTTTCTAACAATTCATTATTCTACAGTCGAATAAAAAATCTGAGCCTGAACGTTTGTTTAATTAAATTTAATAGAACTACCCACTGGACATTGAAACAGGGGGACACTTCTTAGTCTGCTAACGCAAGAAATTACTACGACCGATTTATCTATAATTTATACACGGGTAATTATGAAAATGTATAAGGTTTCCAATAACAAAACTTTTTTGACTGTAAACTTTTAAGTTTTATATGAAACATGATTTAATTTTAAGTAAAACGCTCGAAAGCGAATTGGTATCAAACATTTTGCTATGTATTTCATAGATTTTAAAAGATTACAGTTTGAGGATTTTCGTTATTGAAAACCTTAGACATTTTCATAGCTACCTGTATAGAATTTAAAGATGAATGAAGTTTGTTGTATTGCTTTCGTTAGCAACCTGAAAAGTGACGTTTAATGCCTTATTTGGGTGCTCGTCCTTATAAAAATAGACCGACTATTATTTGGATGTTGTCATTAGTTAAAAATTTGTTAACAAAATATGCAAAGATATTATTTAATTAAAAGTACTTATCATCGTAAGCACAATTAATTTTGAAGAACACAGCTGTTGTGGCAACATAATGTACGAGTATAAAAATAAGTCCACTGAACATGGCGGAGCCACAATTTGATGCATGCTTTCGAAAGGAGAAAAGGCTGGTACACATAATTGTAAGCAACAAAACAGAATTTAACAATCAGGAGTTATATATTTTATGGTAAGTTTAAATAAAACAAAAAGGGGGTTCTATAAACCAACGACAGAAACTATAAATAGATTGCTAAGAGGCATGTGGGAGTAGGGTGGCTACAACTGTTACGAGAATTTATATCTATCGGTATTACGTTGCTATCCACCGAAAGCTGTGCAAATAGTCTCGAAGTATTGTAATACATAATAAGTCGTATTAAACGTGATTTTATTTATTTTAGAAACAAATAGTACATGTATAAAATGAGTGGTGTACAAATTACAAGGTATTAGAAAATT
This sequence comes from Halesus radiatus, assembly GCA_022606495.2. Taxonomy (NCBI): domain Eukaryota; kingdom Metazoa; phylum Arthropoda; class Insecta; order Trichoptera; family Limnephilidae; genus Halesus; species Halesus radiatus. The sequence continues at coordinate 7,344 of JAHDVE020000338.1, read as the reverse complement.
ATTACAAGGATCGGTACCATTGACATGTCTCTATGTAATAATATCTAGTAAATGGTTATATACATTTTACCGGGAGGGGTTAGAACAATGCTAGGGAATGATAAATGGTAAAGATAAAAAAATGGTATATGAGTGTAAAAATATATGTGTGTGTGAGCGTCTATGTGTCTGAAAAGTGCTATGTACTGGAAAGTTGTGATTGCGCATTGATGTTACGAGTAATATTTTTCTTAAATGACGGTAGGAAGTCGAAAAATGTGTCGAGATTTAGGTTGGGACAAGCATTATTAAATGTTTATTTTGCAAACAAGACGAATGGATAATGAAATTTGATTGGGATTGTTCGGTTTCTATTTGTGTTCTAATCAAATGCCATAAAATGTTTTTCAGGATCTGAAAGAATTCCTCGATAACGGAACAAGCGGAGTTGTGTACTTCAGTCTGGGCTCGCACATCAAAAGCAGCAAGATGTCCAGCGAACGAATCCAGGAAATTCTACAGGTAGGATGAATTCAATCGCATAAATACAAGAGTGGGGTTGGTTTGACCGATGGGTTGATAGCTTTGACTGAAACGCATCATGGGTCTAATTGTATTTGGTTTATTCCAGGCTTTCTCCGCGCTCCCCTACCGCGTGCTGTGGAAGTGGGAGGAATTGTCCCTCCCTGGCAAGCCGCCAAACGTGAAACTGTGCCAGTGGTGTCCGCAACAGGATATTCTGGGTTAGATATCTAATTATGCCACGGGAGTATGTTCACGATAATGGTGATATTTTGTGCATTCACGTGATATTCAAATCCCCCTTATTAAAACACGGATGTAATCCACGTGATTCGCTCCGTTTGAATGGAATGTCAGATAAATTTTCCCCAGGGTAAAAATGTTCGATGTACAGTAATCACAATGAATGCAATCAGTTTTTTCTGAATGAGTTCATGGCTATAAGGTATATGTAGATGCTATATGTGCAGATACCACGCGGGGCAGAGCGGGGCTAAAACTGTCAATTTCAAGACTATTCCGTGCCTTGAAAAGTGCTTAACAAATTAAAGTTACGCCGTTATTACAGAAACCTTTGGTTCTTTAGCTAGAAATTCTGCACTTATATGCATTTCCGCTGTGGTAGTCGAGTGGCACTTTAAGCCCCATAAGCGGGGCTAAAAGTTGGAGCAGAATGTGCCAACATATTTGAAAGACATTTTATTTTATATTATTAGTGAAATATGTAGTTAGTTAAGGGGAACGGCTGCGCGGCCTGTTTCATACAAAACTTAATTTTGGATTTGAGGCCAAAAAACTCATTCAAACTGAATGATGTTTTTTTGTTTGTTTTTAAATTAAAGGTTTAGTAAATATATAATACGGATGAGAAGTATTTTACTTATTTTTGTTTTAAATTATGAAATATAGGCCACTAAAGAAATTGATTTTTCGCCATTTTAGAGGCACCTTTAACAATTATTTGGGGGCTAACGGTGATTTAAAAAAAAAGTTTTACCCCATGTCCTTTGAAAATATAATGAAATATAAAATAAAAATTTAAATAAAATAAAAATAAAATAACCATCATGGCGGACTTTACATTAAATTAAAAACGGCCAATTTACATTGGTTTGCTACACAAATTTAGCCGTATATAATTTAATGTATCGACCCGAAAAAACGTTTTTTTTAAAAATGTTTTCTTCTTATATTTTTATATATGTAATCGTATTTACAAGGAAAATATGTTTTTTTTTAAATAATAAAAGCGCAAATAATTTTCTAAGTTGCCTCCAAAATCATGAAAATATTTTTTTTATATTAGATATTTACTAAACCTTTAATTTAAAAAAATATCATTCAGTTTGGATGGGTATTTTGGCCACATATTCAAAATTAAGTTATGTATGAAGCAGGAAGCGCAGCCTTTCCCCTTAAAGAATTAAAGCTTTAATATATATGGAGGTGAATTAGTGGTAGACTTCATTTTGAATATTTCAACATTTCGTACACTGATGTTTAAATTATTATCATTAGTTTAATGGACATAGTTTTCGCTGCCATTCCCTATAACTACATTTCGTACACCGATGTTGAAATTATTGATCATTAGTTTGTATGGACATAGTTTTCGCTGCCATTCCCTATAACTACATTTCGTACACCGATATTGAAATTATTGATCATTAGTTTGTATGGACATAGTTGTCGCTGCCATTCCCTATAACTACATTTCGTACACCGATGTTGAAATTATTGATCATTAGTTTGTATGGACATAGTTGTCGCTGCCATTCCCTATAACTACATTTCGTACACCGATGTTGAAATTATTGATCATTAGTTTGTATGGACATAGTTGTCGCTGCCATTCTCTATAACTACATTTCGTACACCGATGTTGAAATTATTGATCATTAGTTTGTATGGACATAGTTGTCGCTGCCATTCCCTATAACTACATTTCGTACACCGATGTTGAAATTATTGATCATTAGTTTGTATGGACATAGTTGTCGCTGCCATTCCCTATAACTACATTTCGTACACCGGTGTTGAAATTATTGATCATTAGTTTGTATGGACATAGTTTTCGCTGCCATTCTCTATAACTACATTTCGTACACCGATGTTGAAATTATTGATCATTAGTTTGTATGGACAAAGTTGTCGCTGCCATTCTTTATAACTACATTTAGGCAGTAATTAATCTAGCGTTGTTTTGTTCCTAAAATCCATTATTCTTTCCCTCCTCACCCGTTATACGGTGATACAATTAATGGAGGCGGGGGGCAACTGCGTACTTCACACTCGTATTTTAAATGTTAACAGTATCGGAATATTTCAACAGTTTAGCGAGAGGCGCCTATGGACTGTCGATACTATTGCTAAAATATTCTCACTTTAGCGATAATCTATTGTAAACTATGCAAATCGATTCAAGATACGACAGTTTAAGTAGAATTCCATTGTAAAGTTGGGCAACGCCCGTAGATTTCTCTTTGATAATATTCTCTTTCTTCTCTTCCTTTATTTATGATCAGATATAAAGACGTTACTTTCGACTGTAAAGATAATAAATCTCAAATGTTTTTCTTCTATACTTTTCAGCTCATCCAAACGTGAAACTATTCATCACACAGGGAGGCTTGCAGTCAGTCGAGGAAGCTATCCACTTCAGGGTGCCTATTCTTGGAGTTCCCATCCAAATAGATCAGCAGTTTAATATTGTTACCATTAAATCTAAAGGAGCGGCGGAGATGTTAGATATGTACAGTTTCGACAAGAACGCAATGCATGCTACAATAACGAAAATGATGGAAGACCAAAGGTAAACTTTATTTATTCATTTATTCCTGAAGATGATAGCATTGCTATCGAAACATGTAGAAATATTTATATATTTTAAGTAAAGTGGTATATACAAAGTGTATTTTCAATTATATAATTAATAATGATGCCACAAAGTTATCAAGCATTTGAAGAAATGGTTAACTATTTATTGATCCAACAATTCTTTTTAAATTAGCCACTATTTTTGGATGGAAGTCGGGTTAAACACGGCAAATAAGCCCCCTAACCGCAATGGACGTTATCTCAAATGAATGTAAATGCGAAAAGCCGGCCATTTCTTTAAACGGAATTCGGAGAGAAGAGCCGATTGTATTCGGACAGATTACTTTTCCTCTGAAAGATAGCCTTTGCCTTTTTAATTTTGAATGTTCCGCCCTCAGGACTAAATATGAATAGCTTCTTAACTCATAAACTGGCTCTATTCATTTTTGCGGGAAGTCGGGGCTTGATTTATCGGTGTCCGTTGACCCCGTGAGAGACTCGGGTTCGCTGGGTCACGTATGCGAGTCCCCTCGAATGCAGGAATAAAATATTTTGACTTTATGTTTGCGTATAAAATTGTGTTGTGGAAACACGTTCGGAAAATCCATGTTATAAGATCGCACGAATGACAATGCCGCTACAATAGTGCTCCTACGAATATAAAATTTTGTGCAATAATATTTCTATCTGAACTGCGTTGTCGTATAAAGAGGATATCTGTTTGTGTGAAGTAGGAAAAACTCTCGAATAGCGAGCGTCTTGAATTTTGGATAGATTTTCTATTTTTATCTCAAAATTCTAGATTGCCGTGAGCACTTTCAGCTCGCAACATCATTACCAGCTTTGAATAATTTGAATAAGAAATAACGTAATATTTTTTGCAACATTTTTCAGTTATTCAATAACTAAAATAATGTCGAAACAAGTAGTAATCATTAGTCCAGAACTATTTAATTCATCAATTCATGCGAAGTTAAAGAGTAGAGAACAATTCGAGTTTCAATTGAGAGTATACCTCACACTACCCCCCTCTTGCTCTTCTCTTCTCCCTTTCAAGTATTATTTTGACGGCCTCCATGGTCGAGGGGTAAGGCTCTCGACTACGAATCCGAAGGTCGCGTGTTCAAATCCTGGCGTGCGCAAGTAAATTTTATTTAATTCATTTGTGTTGTTTCACAATTAATTAATTTAAAAATAATATATAGTATATTTGAGCACGTTCCAGAGTGGAAGATTCTCTCAGTATCGCCCTGGTGAAAGACCACCATTCAGAATTGAAACGTAGCTTGAAATGGCTTTTAGCCGTGTTTGGTGATCAGATCTGAATAGCCAGGTATTTCACCACCTCCCTCTTCCCCTTCTCTTTCTCCTCCCCAATACCTTCAGCCTCACAGCATTCCCCAATTGGGAATGCCATATTCTCACTGTCTCCAGATGGTTGGGAGCAGTTAGGACTCTTGTGCAGTATTCATATAAAAAAAAATGATAGATTATAACATTTAAGCTGTTCTGTACGCAAACACCATTAAAAACTTGTTTAAATTACCGTTGTTGCTGATGTGTACCCGGTCTCGCTAGGGATTTTTTAAAAATTTTGAATAAAGTTATAAAATTGTGAATCATTGCTTGCCTTTTGGGTGCTATAATTAATTTGACATCAAAAGTAATGCTTTGTGACGACTACTACTGTCTTTAAACAGAGAAACATTAATTTGAAAATTTTATTTCATCTAAACAATTATTTTTCAAAATATATCTAAATAATAAAGTTCTTAAGTGGGTACCTGCTTGTGTTTTCCATTTTTAAAATATTTTACCCAAAAAAATCCTTATTCTTTTGAATTGGTAATCTATGGCTAACCAGAGTAATATATCTATGGGTTTTCATACAAAATTTAAAATGTTATAGCAACAGGTTTACACATTGGATTTAATTAAAACTACTCACTAAACCTTCCCGGCAATAATAAGAAGAAACTGTGCTATTTTCAGCGAAACCGGTCTAGTAATTTTCCAGAAAGTCGAGAACAGACAGACAGAAAAACATTCGTTTTTATATATAGAGATTAAAAAACCTTTGTAACTTTCTTCCACTTGTTTATTTTCGACCGGATCGGTTTCACCCTCTCACGGGTATCTTCAGACTGGCACAGTTAAAACTAAATCTATTGTATATATAGCATCTATGTCAGGAGTGAGTCACGTTGCTTTCTAATATTGTACATCTATGACATGGAATTTGTTTTATTGCCGACGGAACGGCTTCACAATTATATTAAAAACTATTTTCGGGTTGGTTTAATACCTTCTGGAAGATGGGATAATTGAATAACGAAATACTGCGATAATTAAGCCACAAATCCTATAAAAATGTTTTGTCATTGACATGGAATCGGATTCGCAGTTAAGCAAAATATCTGAAACCCTAACGGTCCGATAATATTGCAATCAGGTCGATGGGAATGTTCGAAAAATTGCAGTATTGCATACAAACATTCGTCAAATAAGGAATTTGTTTTTTTTAGTTACTCCTCCCGCATGTCCTTGCTGGCTGACCTGATGGAGGACCAGCCCCAGAAGCCCCTGGAGCGCGCAGCGTGGTGGATCGAGCACGTGCTGAGGCGCGGCGGGGCCACCCACCTGCGCGCAACCCTGCTGCCCTGGCACCAGCTGCTGCTGCTGGACGCTGCCCTACTCCTCCTGGCCGTGGGGGTGGGAGTCGTCCTCCTCCTCACCCTGACCAGCAGAGGAGTGGCGAGGCTTGTGTCGCGCAAGACAAAGGTCGATTAATTAGGAATACAAAAGAAAATAAAAATTAACACACGCACAGAAGAACAAACGTAGATTTGAATAGCCTGGTACTTTACAACCGTCCTCTTCTCCATCTCCTTCCACTCACTAGCCACAATACGACAAATCCAAATTGGGGATGTCATAGTTTCATAGGCTCCGGGCAGTTGGGACTCTTGTGCGGTATTAATTTTTGTACGGTTTTTCGTAAAAATAATAAATAAGAATATATATATTTTTTTAATAACAAACATAATATATTTGAAACGTTCCGGTTCGGTTCTGACGTCATAAGATACCGTCCTAGAGTTACCAAACTATCTGAAGTCCACTTGACAATTCAAATTTGACCGTTATTATGAGTTTAAAAAAAATGATACAAAAGAAAATTATTTTAGGTACTTACTACGAACATGTGTTAAAAAAATGCTGTTCTTAAAGATAGTTGATTATTTTTAAATAAAATAAAATAGATTGGAATTTGTTATTAATGATATTCCTCATCATCTTAGCAGCCCAAAGACTTGCGGGGGATGATGACGCCCAAGAGGAGGTTGATTAATTACCGATGGTCAATCGTTCGGACATCGGCAGGCCCGCCCTGGCGCCTGATGATTGGGTAGCGGGCGGGACAGCCATTACCAAAGGATTCTAAAGGTTTAACAAATAAAACCGAGCCTGATAAACTGCCATGTTTAATCAAAATGCCCGAGTCTAGTAGCTCTTTCGAAACGGAATATTCATAATATTGTCAGTTGACAATATTAAATATTACAATCCGAATATAATTAATAATTAATATATAATTAATAATAACAAAATGAGTATTCCTAGAGAATGTTTTGAATTCCATTATCTACTTTATTCATTAAATTAAGTAAAATTATTTGTGATTTAACATGTTTATTTAAGATTGTTAATTCAACGTTTTATACCCCTGAACTGCTATGTTTGATTACTTTTTATTAGTGGTGGGTAAAGCGGCTCGGTTTAGTGAGCCGGATCACTAAATCAGCTCTTTGTAGTGTAACGGTTCGGTGATCCGGCTCGATTGAACGACGGTTCGCGTCCCCCCGCACCATGCCCTCTCCCTCGCTCCCTTGGCCCTCCTAAAGACGTTCTTAAGACGCTGTTACACGATACTTTTTTCCTCCAGTTTTCATGTGGATTATCTTTACAGAGAGCTGATTTAGTGATCCGGCTCACTAAACCGAGCCGCTTCGCATACCACTACTT
>JAHDVE020000337.1:0-19910 GCA_022606495.2 Halesus radiatus | reverse complement strand
TTTTGCGTCATTATAAACATAGTTCAGTCATATTTTATTCGTCGCGCAGCACGTCCGCAGGGATCACCAGCCGAACTCGTTCTGAACGGTCAATCTTACATTGAAAATGTTAGGAGGCCGGTTTGTGCGAGTTCAGCCAACTATTTTGAAGGATGGGCATACTAGTTCGCCACTTATTATCATTATCCACTGTTAAGTATGTATCGTCGTATTCTTGTTAAAAAAAAGCTTTCTCAGTTTATTGTCTATGGTTATAGTAATCTGACGTTTTAGTTGATTTGCATCGCAATTGCCAATACTCGTACTGGAGAAAAACCTTTTGCGAGTACCGTCTGCGTTACTCATGCTCTTATAAGGGAAGTTTGACGTCACACATGCTGACGCACACCGGAGAAAAACCATACCAATGTTACAACTGCAAATCATGTATTCATGAAGTTACACGTGCAAACTCACAACGGAGAAAAACTTTTTGTATGTCCCGACTGCATTATCATCTTCTTAACACCTCGACTCCGGTGATGGGTCTGATTTGACCCAGTGTTTTTTAAATAAAAGATTTTGCCGTAAATATTTCGTTCAGGCTAATTTCCTTTTGTCTATTCTTTTATCAAATATTTACCCACATTTCGACTAAAAATGATTAAAATCGGACATGTTTTAAATAAGTTATTAGAATAATTGTGTATAAAAACACGCAAAAACTCCATCTCTTCTCAGTTGTATTTGAGCAGCCGACGAAACAGTATATCTTTCGCCCTATCCTTCCGTCTTTGTCTCTCGCAGTCCTTAAAACGCAGATGTTGTCAACCATTCGGGCACATTTCTAGTATTGTGATTATATTTTTATAACTTCGTTTTAATATTTCTTTTATTTCGTACCGTACTAACGCAATGGCAAGGCAAAATTATTTAGCTGATAATGAGATTGAAAAGCTACTTGACAGTTCGAACAGTGAGATCAGTGATGATGGCGACTTGGAATTCGAAACATTATATCCAGAATTTGAAAGTGATCCGGAAGACGTATTACTAGAGGAAATATCTGAATGTGAAAATGCAAGTGATAATGAAGTTAGTGTAGGAAATCCGAGTGAATCCGTTGCAGATCAATATTTTTACGTGTCAAATTCGGGATTCCGATGGAACTCTGCGCCACCAGCCAGCTCACGTACCAGGAGCCATAATATGATTTCATCAACCCCTGGATTAAAAAACGGTAGCCAGAACATAGCATCTATCAGAGATGCATTTGATTTGTTCATTTCTAATGAAATGGTGGAGGAAATTATTGAAAATACCAATAAATTCTGTCGGCTCAATCCCAGAAATTCCAGCTTTCCTAATATTTCGAAGGAAGAAATGTATGCATTTTTTGGAGTTCTTTTGGCCTCAGGAAGAAATCGTGGCCGAAAGTTAGAACTAAGCGAACTTTGGACTACCGAGGATTTATTCCGGAAGCATTTTTTCCCCTCCGCTTTATCTAGAGATCGCTTCCGTTATATTTTTAGCAATATACGTTTCGATAACAAAAACACAAGGACAGCAAGGATCGAAAAGTCAGGGGATAAGTTAGAAGCCATTCGGTCAATTTTTGATCAGTTTGTTGAATCTTGTATAAAATATTATGAACCAGGAACTTATCTAACCGTCGATGAGCGTCTTGCAGCATTTCGTGGACGCTGTCCTTTCAAAGTGTACATGAAAGATAAGCCGCAGAAATACGGTATAAAAATCTGGATAGTTGCCGATTCTGCGACCTCTTACATATGCAATTTACAGATATATACGGGCAAGAAAAACAACCAAAGGGAAATAAATCAAGGCCAAAGGGTAGTATTAGAAATGTCCAATCCTTACATTGGTTCTAATCGTGGAATAACGACGGACAATTTCTTCACAAGTATCCCTTTAGCAAACGAACTTTTAGAAAGGGGATTAACTTTGACCGGGACTTTACGATCGAACAAAAGAGAAATTCCTCGCCATATATTTCTGGCTGCCAAAGATAGAGAAGAATTTAGTAGCGTTTTTGGATTCACGAAGGACTTAACAATAGTGTCATATGTTCCGAAGAAATCTAAAGCAGTTATACTTCTTTCATCTGAATTTCACGACGGTAAAGTTGATTCCGGACCAAAGCAGAAACCAGATATAATTTTACATTACAATAAAACTAAGGGTGGAGTTGACATTGGAGACATGATGACGAGGGAATACTCCTGCATACGAGTGACAAGAAGGTGGCCTTTCCGATTATTTATGGAGATTATGGACATGGCTACATTGAACGCCTACTTGCTATGGACGGCCAAACATCCCGATTGGCGAGTAAGAGACCCATCCCGCAGGAAGAAATTTATTAGGAATTTGGCCACAGAATTGATTGCCAATAATGTAATCAACCGTAAAAACAGCGGAGTTCAATTTCACCGCGAGCAGTTAAATAGTTTCTCGATATTTGAAGCATCCAGAAGAAGTGGGTGTGACCCTGAAATAACTCAACAAATTCCTGAACCCCAAACTACATGTAAGAGAAAAAGGTGTAAATTTTGTCCAAGCAAAAATGATAAAAAAACCAGATTTTTTTGCGCAGCATGCCACAAGGCAATTTGTAACATTCATAAACATGAAATGGTTTACTGCCCAGATTGCAAAAAAAATATTTGAGCAATTATGATGTTTCTTGCTTTTTGTATTAAGTTTTAGTATTTTTAACTAAAATGTATGTCATTCAATGGTTTTAATTGTGACAAATAAATGTGTGAAGAAATTAAATACAGCTTTTCTTTTGAACACACCTCGTATTTAGGTAAGTAATTAATTAAAAATGTAAAAAAAAAAAAAAATGATTGTACATAAAATCAAGAAAATAAATACCACATACAAATTGAAATATTAAGAGCTCTTAAAATTTTAACAATAATATTCTAAATGTATGTAATAATGTGAAAATAAATTTTAGATACAGCTATTAAAAAAAATTTACTTATATTTATTTGACTATTACCACCTTTTCTTATTTCAAATTTATTTAATTGTAAACCTGTATTCGTAAGTAAAAAAAATTAAATCATAATTTATACGAAAGTATTGATTTGTTTCCAAACTTTGGTTCACAAATTCATTTCGTCATTTCTTTATTTACGGTCAGTGAATATTTACCATTTTATAAACCATTATTCCTGGAATGTATTATTTACAGTGATTATACAGCAAAGAGCATGCAGATAGGAACTAACAAAGTAATAAGAAAAAAACATTATAATTAAAGTCCTTCACATATTTACCTTAGTGTGATTAAATCTATTTGTTTTTACTTCACCCAAGGACAAAATAGTCAACGGCTTCACAATAATCCTAAAATAATCTCTTACGCTATGTTAACTATAAAATGGGAAAATTCATAGAGTTCCTAAATTATCAATTTTTATTAAAAAAACAAAAGTCATAAGTTTGTGGTGAACAGACCGACAAATGTTAACCGTGTATTGGTTGGGTGCGCCTTTGGCGTATTTCCAGATTGTGCACGTGTACCGAAGGGATCAATGACGCTGGTTGTCAGAGCATCTTCCATTAAAATACCGGTAGAACAAGGACAGCATTTTAACCTGACGTCTGTGCTCCTAAGATTGCAATTCGTTTATTAAGATAGGGGAATCTATCGAACGGACCGCCCGTTTCTGCATACAGTAAAGGGTTTTTTCAGATATTTTGGGGTTTCAGACCAGAGCTGTCTATCGCATTCAACACTTAGGCGCAGTTGCGATTTGTACAAGGTAAGTAGTTGTGTACTATTAAAGTATTTGCGGGCCTTGTACAGTCGTCGAGCTTTTGAGAGGCCGAAAGTTGTTTTGCATTTGAAATTTTATGCTGCTCTCCAATTTGAAGCGTTTACTCGTGGATGGAAGAGGAATGTACATTAATGTAGTAATTTGTTATGTTTATATGAGATATAAAGAAAAATTAACGTGAAAAATTAAGCCGAGGTCAATAAAATGGTGCTAGTTTGTATCATAACGGAAATGCACAGTCAGTTATAAGTTGAAGTTTCACATAACCCGCCTCACTTGGCTATCCTGTGTTGAGGCAGTAATTTTGCATATTATTTTATAATACCTATGAATATACGCTTATAAATGGTTAAATCAATAACTTGTAGTTTGGTTGAATGCACCGGTAAATGCCCTTTCATTACTTTTAATCCAATTTATTGTTCTTGATTTTGTTTGTGAATCATAATTCTAAACTTAAAAAAAATGGTTTAACTTCTAATGCGCCGAGATGCCTATCGGAACGTAAAATTTGGGTCCGTTAAACGCCGGCGTATCCGATGGGCAACGTAAAAATATGCTTTAAGTTCGTATTATTAATGATAGTGTATCGGACATCTTGCCGCCCATTTTTATATTGTGTGAATAATTGTAACTTGTAAGGGAATCGGGTCGTGTGGAAAATAAATGTTGCTTCACTGTTCGCACACAGGCCCGATTCCCGATATTTTTGTATATGTCGGGTGGTCTGGGGATGAGCATTTTCCCCCAGACCACTCGAACTTAGAATGGATAAAGATGACAGAGCGAGATGACGCGGTGGGAGGGAGACGGTGATGTCGGGTAAATTTCACGACGCTACTCGATGCAGATTTTTGTGTCGATGGCGCCGTGAGAAGCCAACTAGGCCGCCCGGCGTAGCGCCTAGTTGGTATTTGTAGACAGGCCTAAAACGGGCAATTCGGCAGTCATCCAGCGACACTCGAACTGACATCACCTCTGCTCCACCGACCGCTCTACCTCGCTCTTCTTGAAACTGACCTGCCTTCTTCTTCTTTGATCCCCCGCTGACTCTTGGACCACCCCTTCGGAACACCAACGCTCCAAGGAACCAGACCCTCGCTTCATCACGGATAAGGCCCAGTCGAGCCTTTGCACAAAAGTGTGTTTGTTCAAAGCATTAGGTACTTCGCAAGTTACGAAATCGGCGTCGTTCCTCCTTGCAAAAGGAACAACAGGTTGTGTCTCCCTCCCTCCAGCCCACTTCGCAGATTGGGATCAGCCGGCCTTCTACAGTCGTTTGTGTGTCGGAGTACGTCTGACACAGATAGGTATATGCATTTTTTATAAATATCTAAACACATTATCTGGTAAGACGGTACAATTTACAAGTAGTTACCTAAATAGACTCAGCCAGTGCCAAATTCTACACTGCGGAAATATTAGGAAGCGGGAGCTCGGTGTTCCAAAAGACAAATATTTTGTGACTCTTTTCATTGAATGTACTTATATGCGAATTTAATGTAGCTTTGTATAAATTGTCTTAATTTTATAACAACACGCCAAACCGGTTTCTGTACAGCCGTGTATTCTTCAGGCTAGATGCGTGATGTACGCAAAGTTCTTCATATATATGAAATAACACATTCAAATACGTTTCTAGGGGATTCTAAAACGTTGAGGGCCGTCGTTTAAAGTAGTATATTATGTCTTTAATTTTAGAGAGAGAAAAAAAATTATCATTGAAAAGTGAATTGAAAACTAATTGAAACTCGAAATTATGATAAAAAATATTTTAGAAATTATTTTATTTAGGTTAGAACTTAAACAAAACAATTATAGTTCGTTTTCGTAGAAAGCAATTACTTTGTGGCTTGACATATTTACTAATTAAAACAACCACTTTGTTTCATCAGAGTAAAATTTAAAACTCTATTAAACTTTAAAACAAATTGTTTGTTTTAATTTAACATTATAGTTCGGTTAGTTCTAAAGCCTACCTGAGCACGTTTTTAAACTTCTAAATTATAATAGTTAAGACATCAATCAAAATACTCAATAAACAACTAATTTTAATTACGTTTAAAAAATGTACATTTAAAAACTATTGTATGACGTATAATAAATCGAATCAAAGTAAAAAAAAAAACCAGTCCAATAACTTGTTCAACGTAAATATAACAGAATGGGACCTAACCTAATTTAAATCAGTTTTTTTTTTAATTAAAATATTTATTTTGGAGGACCTTTAAAGTTAAATCTCTTTCCCTACTTATAATATATTAGAGAAAGTAAATAATAAAAACTACTATTAGATCACGGTAAGTAGTGTGTAGAATAAATCCCAGGTTATAGAATAAGAGTGGGCTCACCTGTGTACTGGTCAGGCACTGAACTGCAAATGATAATTTTCCTTCGGGGTGCAGGGAATATAAAGTTCTCCCTTATCTCCGATAATTTCTAAGATAACCAATAAGTGTAAAAATAATACTAATCTTGGAGCAGATCAGTCTGGCGTTTCGCTATCTATTTAGAGAAGTAAATCAAGATTCTAACTTAATAAAATTGGGACCCATCGAGATGGTAGATAATAAATGTATTCATATGGGGCCACTCGACATATAAAACGTAGCAAGATAAACGTAGAACATATAATGCAATTTTGGGGTGCGGTATTCAACTTTAAACATTGTACCAATATTTCTATATATCTACGTTCACACAAGTAGGTATATATTGTAAAGTAATTAATTTATTTTATTTATTATGTAATTGTATATGCAAATGCATTGTAGTATAGACAGCCCTGATTTAATTAACCTCATTCAATTTTATATACCTACGAGAGCAATTCGTTCCAAAATCCAGGACTGAGCATTACAAACACTCGCTTGTACCTAGATTGCATGAAGTTAGTGATAGATACTCAGATGTAGCGGATCTATTTAACTGCATGGAAGGAAAGTAAAAGCAGGCTATACTATCATTTATGGTCAACAAATATTAATTTAACTTAATTTTACTATATGTTTTATATGTAGACATATCTTTTACTTTTAACATATATCCTTCATGTCTTACAGCCTTAATCGTAACATGCTAGACTAACGTCTCAATCGCCTCAAGGGTGCTGTACAAATATTAATTGCCAGGGTTTATCATTATTTTATACAAACAAACACAAAAGCATACTCACCCAGCAGGTCACTCCAGAATGCTATTAAATAAGGAACATCAAAACACAATCCGTTACTTCTATGTTTTCAGAAACTAAAACCAATTGGCGATGAATCCCCTTAAAATTGAATTATTCCCTTAACCAGGCCAAAGGTATATACTCATATATAGGGCGTTCCTCTTCTAACCGTGTACAGCCGACTAAGCATCATGTATCCAATGAACTCGGGAAGCAGGACCAGTCCAGTGGAAACTTTTGGCTATTTTGTAGCCCTGTCACTTGGTTCATATATTTTTCCAAATATCCCAAAAGTTTTGTTTAAGCTTGTGATTTAATTGGGATGATGGCAAACCCAAATCATAGGGAATGCTATGAGAAGGAAGGTTAAACAATAATAAATATGAAAACGGAACGTTTCTGATAGTCTTTCACACGGGCACAAACGGATCCTTAAGAAGAACGGTTGCGCTGCCTGTTTCATACATAACTTAATTTTGGATTTGGGGCCAAAATACCCATCCAAACTGAATGATACATTTTTTAAATGAAAGGTTTAGTAAATATCTAGTACGTATGTGTACGCAAAATGTTTTGTTTTTAACCAAAAACAAAACATTTTTGCAGGAGACGGAAGTGTATGAAAACAAATGATTTTGTGTTTTGTTGTTATTGTTAAAAAAGTTCGCAGGAGACGCGGCTTTAAACGATACTTTTTTTCGTCCAGTTTCAATGTGGATTGAATTTTTGTATAGAATTTTCTATTGAATTTTCCATAGAAAAAGACAACTCACGTGCAATCTGGATGAAAAAAGGTATCGTGTAATGCCCCGATTACACGATCGGCCAACGTCCCAACCCGAACTCTTTTTTTATCCAACTGCTTCGGAGTATTGTCCACTGAACCACGGCTTTGAGCCCACATCAGTTTGTTTAACGGTGGATTAAATGAAGACATCAATCGCAGATGTGATGAATTCATCAATTTCATAGGCACATCTGGAAGGATTAGAAATTTGAAAACATACAGCTGACCACCGAAAGCTTTAAAATGAGCTCGCAGACCGAAGCAATCTATAGTGCCATACTTTTCTCTTTAGCCTCTCGATTGGCGGTCTGAAGTCGATTGCTGTCGTCACCAGGCAGTGGTTGGACGATCCTAAAGGCGCTGTGACATTAATCTCTTAACCATGTTGCTCGGTAGTTAAAAAGAGATCTAACAGATCGGGGCGGTGAGTCTGCACAGTAGGAATCTTGTAGACTCTTGAACCAGTTGTTCTAATCCGTGGCAAAGGGCAAAAGATTCCGCTTGTCGGCCAGCCGAGTCTGTCTTATGAAATAAATGAAAGTTACTTACGATCTGTAGGTCACTGGGACATTTGTTTCTTAACGCCGGTGTTCATTTCGGTGCTGGTTTAAGATTTACTAAAAATTTAACTAATTGTTACGTATTCTGACCACGTTGGTACGTAAGATAAAACGACTAAAAGGGTCACCAATGTATTGAAGGAGGTGTATATGCATATCTGACTGTATTACCTTGTGAAGGGAAGTATTAAAACGGCTCGATTATTAATACTTGATTTATTAAATACAATAGACGCGGTACTAGGAGACTATGTAAGAGGCACTAGGTGGGCCACTCCTCTGCCGGGTCCTGGCCTTGCAGTGACGTCCTCTTGTCTCGAGGACGTAGGCCCAGGACTGCTTCAGGCAGAGGGTGTCAGCGAGGCAGCAAATGATGGAGAGGGTGACGGCGAAGAAAAGACTTTTGTTTTGATGCTCACAAGTTGTAATAAGTTATGACTGCTTTATTTTTCAAAGTTGACCTATTTATTTGAGTTCCTGAACGCGACAAGCATTTTACCCCTCTCCTTGCCGCGGGGGGGACGCGCTTGCCAAACTGACACGCAGCGTATATAGTGAGCCTTAAACTGTCGGGAACTCATTTGGCCGAATTCTTCAAGGTCGGCGGACGCCTGAATTTCGACATTTAAATTACACTTTAACATGATATTACATGAAAAAATTAAAAAGGTTTTGTGTAGTGATCAGGTTAATTCTAGCTGTGTTCACTGCTGTCAATGTTTTCCCACGTCCAGATAACATAGCGCTTTGTGGCTTCGTTATCTGGTCGTAGGGAGCAATAAACATGAAAAGGTTAAAACAAATTATTATTAACAAATTATTATCTCCTCATTACGGCATTATTCAAAGGGTTTATTATGCCGCTTTGAGGAGATTTACACGTTCAATTTCAACTAAATTATAAGAATAACAAGAATAACAATCGATAATAATGCTTAATGATACGAATGAAAGGGAACTCGCAACACGGTATTTTACGTAGTCGGAGTCTGACAATTTTCGAACTTCGACGCAAAGACGCCGTTCTATTTGTATAAAGAACCTGTAAATTTAGAGACAGTAACTTTAAATGTTTCGTCACTTCATGACAATAAGAAATAAAAAATGAAAATTGGACGATCGAAAAATAAGTTTAAACACGTCTGGTACAGTTCTACTTGAAAAAATTTCATAAATAACATCCTACGTCTAAGACGTACGGCTGCTCTGTCCTTTTCATACATAATTTAATTTTGTATTTGAGGCCAAAATACCCATTAATTAGAATAATACATTTCTTTAATTAAAGGTTTAGTAAATATTTAGTATGGATGAGAAGTATTTTATTTATTTTTGTTTTAAATTATGAATGGAATTTGACATGAAATTTTTCTTTTTTTAAAAATAATTTTAGATGCAATTATTCGCGGCTTTATCGTTTTTTTGTTAAATTATCATGTTTGCTATATAAATATGATTACGTAAATAGAAATTTGAAAACAAAACATTAAAAAAAGAACATGTTTTCTAGTCGATATTGTAAATTATGTGCTGCAAATTTGCATTACAACGTAATGGCCGTTTTTAATTTAATTTAAAGTCCGTCATTATGCTTATTTTGATATATTTTTTTAATTATTAATTTTACACTTTAATATATTTTCAAAGCAAACGCGGTAAAACATTTTTTTTTTAAATCACCATTAGCCCCAAATAATTGTTAAAGGTGCCTCTAAAATCGCGAAAAATCAATTCCTTAACGGCCTATATTTCATAAAGTAAAAAAATAATAAATAAATTATTTCTAATCCGCGAACTAGATATTTACCATACCTTTTGATGAAAAAAGGATCATTAGGTTTAGGTGAATATTTTGGCTTCAAATACAAAAATAAGTTTTGTATGAAAGAGGCCGCGCAGCCGTTCCTCTCGATTACTTTCCATTTTTTTCATATTATCAAACACATACGTGTTAGTTTTAAAAATCACAATATCTAACTTATGATAATGTGCTACTTACTTGCAGTAAATAAAAATATACCGTTATACCACATTTCATGCATCATAATTGAGAAGGCAGTATGCGTCAAATTGACAATCTTACAGAAATTGGTAAAAACTTTATGACTGCCTTTTGTTTTAGAAAATTAACCTTTTAAAAATAGAATTTAATTTTTACATTTAAACCTTGGAAAATAAAAATTCTAAAACAAAAAGAAATCATAAAATATAAACCAATTTCTGAAATATTGTCAATTTGACACAGAACAGAAATTGGTAAAAACTTTATGACTGCCTTTTGTTTTAGAAAATTAACCTTTTAAAAATAGAATTTAATTTTTACATTTAAACCTTGGAAAATAAAAATTCTAAAACAAAAAGAAATCATAAAATATAAACCAATTTCTGAAATATTGTCAATTTGACACACACTGCAGGTTTACTTATGAGGGCAGATTTACAATGAAACTTTTTTTATCATTAATCAAACTGGAACGTTCTTATTACTGCATTTATATTTACAGTGTATATGTAAAAAATACATTATGTAACTGTTGACAAATTATTGCATTAATGTACACTTTTCTTCTGTCTACAAGCAAACAGTTCCAATTGAAGAGTAGCATGAAATCGGAAATGCAAAATAACTGCATTGTTTTGTATTTACAAAAAGGTGAATTAATAAAAAAAATAATTAATTACGAAAAGAATGTGAGGAGCCCGGCTCTGCAGGCGGGAAGAGGGGCCGCCGGCTCACTGGCTGATGGGGATACCAGCGGGCAATACATAAACAAATACGGAATAGGTACCGTTACATAAATATTAAATTAAATATTTAAAACCATAAGTTCAAAATAACTGCATTATCTGCACAAAAAGGGTGAATTAAAAAAAAAAAATTTATACCAAAACAAAAATTCATGGAAAGTGCACTTCCCGCCTTTGCTCCTTTGTTGTAAAAATACATAAAAAGGAAAATTATATTTTCTATTTTCGACTAATATTAAAAAAAAATTGCACTGGAAGGATTAAAGGGACTATGGTGTATCTTTACACCACGTATATATTTAAATAACACATAAGGCATTAGAAAGCAATTTAACAAATAAGCTGCCTCCTAATGATGATGAAGTATTTTCCCCGCGCAAAAGTGTTCATTTGCGGCTCTAAATATAATATTTAATTAAAAAGGTTTTGCCGCAGTCCCATTACATGGATACTTATTTTTATTGTGGGACAGCATATGCTGCATTAAATATCCCTTGTTTTTGCATGGATCGAGCAGTCGGAACAAGAAAAAGGTTTTTCTCCAGTGTAAGTCAGCACGTGGGGCTTCGAATATCCCTTTCTAGGACATGAATAGCTACAATTGGAATAAGAAATACGTTATTCTCCACTATGAGTCAGCATGTGTGAGGTAAGATGGTTTCTTTGAGTAAATGAGTTTTTATAGTCGGGACATGAAAAAAGTTTTTTTCGCTGTGAGTCAGCATGTGTGAGGTTAAACTTCCCTTTCGATAACATGAATAGTTGCAGTCGGAACACGAAAATTGTTTTTCTCCGCTGTGAGTCAGCATATGTGAAGTCAAGTGTCCCTTTTGAGAACATGAGTAATTACAGTCGGGACATGAAAAAGGTTTTTCTCCGCTATGAGTTCGCATGTGTGACATCAAACTTCCCTTTTGAAAACATGAGTATTTGCAGTCGGGACAAGAAAAACGTTTTTCTCCTCTATGAGTTAGCATGTGTGACTTCAAACTTCCCTTTCGATAACATGAATAGTTGCATTCGGAACACGAAATCTGTTTTTCTCCGCTGTGAGTCAGCATATGTGAAGTCAAGTGTCCCTTTTGAGAACATGAGTATTTGCAGTTGGGACAGGAAAAAGGTTTTTCTCCGCTATGAGTTAGCATATGTGACTTCAAACTTCCCTTACGAGAACATGAGTATTTACAATCGGGACATGAAAAGGATTTTTCTCCGCTGTGAGTCAGCATGTGTGACCTGAAACTTCCCCTATGAGAACATGAGAAAGTGCAGTCGGGACATGAAAAGGGTTTTTCTCCGCTGTGAGTTCGTATGTGTTCAGTCAAATTTCCCTTTTTAGTACATGCGTAGTTGCAGTCGGGGCATGAAAAGGGCTTTTCTCCGCTGTGAGTCAGTATATGTGACTTCAAAGCTCCTTTTTGATGACATGAATAACTGCAGTCAGAACACGAAAACCTTTTTTCTCCGCTGTGAGTCAGCATGTGTGAAGTCAAGTGTCCCTTCTGAGTACAGGAGTAGTTGCAGTCGGTACATGAAAAAGGTTTTTCTCCGCTGTGAGTCAGCATGTGGGACCTCAACCTTCCCTTATGAACACATGAGTAATTACAGTCGGGACATGAAAAAGGTTTTTCTCCGATGTGAGTCAGCATGTGTGAAGTCAAGTGTCCCTTTTGAGAACACGAGTATTTGCAGTCGGGACACGAAAAAGGTTTTTCTCCGCTGTGAGTTAGCATGTGTGACCTCAAACTTCCCTTACGAGAACATGAGTATTTACAGTTGGGACATGAAAAGGGTTTTTCGCCGCTGTGAGTCAGCATGTGTGACCTCAAACTTCCCCTATGAGAAGATGAGTAGTTGCAGTCGGGACATGAAAAGGGTTTTTCACCGCTGTGAGTACGCATGTGTTCAGTCAAATTTCCCTTTTTAGTACATGAGTAGTTGCAGTCGGGACATGAAAAAGGCTTTTCTCCGCTGTGAGTCAGCATATGTGACTTCAAACCTCCTTTTTGATGACATGAATAACTGCATTCCGGACAGGAAAAGGATTTTTCTCCAAGTCTGTGAGTCACCATGTGTGTCTCCAAAACTCCATTTCGATAACATGAATAGTAGCAGTCGGTATTTGAAAAAGGTTTTTGTCCAGTATGGGTTCGAAAGTGCCGTTCTAACGTCGACTTGTGTAAGCAGGAGTAGTTACAATAGAGACAAGAGAATCGTTTTTTCTCAGGATGCGTCTTCGGGCCTGTGAGTAAGTAAAAATATTACGAATAAAGCTTAATAAGTACAGATAATTCATTAAAAACAAACATTACAAGAGCAGGAATTGTTAATTTTAACAAAAAATAGATTTTACCTGCTGTCTGGTTAATTCTTTCAGAATGCTCTAAGCATTCCTTTTTAACATCCAGGAGATCTACGTCAATTTCCGTGTAAGGAATTTCCCCTCCATATTCTTCTCGGGGTCCTGGTTCTGCCTTGATGGTAACAGTATCCATATTAACGATACCTGGAAAAATAAAAACAACTATACATATATTGACATGCAGAACAGAACGGCGTATTATTACATACAAACTACGGTCGTCTTATAGTCTATAAAAATAATTCGTGCATAAAATAATATTTCTTAACCACTAATACAAATATTTTCTTTCAGCTAGCCAAGTCTTCAATATATTTATTGAGTGCTTCATTTGAATACAATTTTTAATTTCAGCAGGTAGCATATATATTGGATGCTTATGAACTATTAACTCTTCATTAAAATTAAGGGGAGTATTGTAAATGTACTCTAATCTACTTGTACTATATATAGGTTTATTAACGTGCCGAAATATAATTTTGTACAACAGAATTGCTCTCCCTGAAATAGTTTTAAGGTTCGGATAAAAGTATGGAACATTATGCCTTTATTCGTATAAACTTTTATGAGCTAATAATTTAACCAAAGAATTTTGCGATGATTGAACGTAATTGCTATTTGTTTTACAGGAAAGTCCCCAGGATGTAATTCTTAACCTTATAACAGATTCCGCTAATGATAAATAATTTATTCGAAGTGTAATTTATTATGAAGGTGTTATTTATTGATGTTGAAATTGAAGATAGTAGAAAAAGCGAGAAATATACTCCTGAAGAAAATATCGCGATACTTGGCAGTAGCGGCCAACACAAAACAGTTCTTAAAGCTACCTCTACCTAATACTACAAACAGGGTAATGATGAAATACACATTACACAGGTTTACTTTTAGACATGGGTAGGAGTATCAATAATAACAATAAGAGGCAGTGATTTAATTGAATTAAAAGGACTCGGTTGCAAGGTTTCTGTTTAGGACTTGTGAACATACTTTGGATTAAATAATTTTCCTCGTTTTATTAATTAATGTTATATTAGGATCATTCGTTCGTTTACTAATTCCCAATTGTTCAAGTAAATTTAATTTAAGACCATTCCTTTCTACATGTTACGGTTTGGGCTCATTGTTCTCAAGCAGTTCGTGTTTACTAATATACTAATATGTTAGCAGGACGTGAGAATTCAAGAATAATTGCAGAACTTAAAAATAAAATAAAGTCATTATACGGAGTTCGAAGAATTAAACAAAAAAATTTTTTTTTTTAGTAAAATGCATTATCTTTATATTAGGAATTCAACAGATGAATTGCAACTTACTAGCTGTCTGAATTCTCTCGGAATACTGCAAACATTCCATTTTCACACCTGGGAGGTCGATATCTATACTCGTATACGGCATTTCAACTCCGTCTTCTTCCTGGGACCCTGGTTCCGTCTTGATGGAAACACTCTCCGGGTTTTGAAGGTCCATGGCACTGCTGTGATAGAGTCGTGGTACGGTGGTAATTGGTCCCAGCTAAAAATGAATTAGACCTGCAACAAAAGATTCAAATTTTATGCTGTATGCATTTGTGCAAAGCCATCTAGAATATAATTATTAAAAAATAATAAATAATATAAATTAAAATATAAAAAATATAAAAAAATAATATAAAAAATAATTATTGGCCTGAAACACTCATCCAAATTGAAAAAACCTTCCGAGAAAAGATAAATGTCGCCGACAGGACTCGAACCTGCATCCTTTTGATAGGACTTGAGGGATTTGAGGGATTTAGCCGTTACAAGCCTTCCTCATACTAATACAGTTGGTTGTTTACAGGTGAATTATAGTAAAAAATAGTAATTATTGAATGAAACATTAGTATATATTGATTAACTTGGCGGGTTTGCGATAAGCCGACGTAGCTCAACGGTAGAGCATCTTACCGGATATTAGAAGGGTGCAGGTTCGAGTCCTGTCGGCGACGTTTATCTTTTCTCGGAAGGTTTTTTCAATTTGGATGAGTGTTTCAGGCTAATAATTATTGTTTATAAAAATAATTGTTACCCTTTGCGCTATGCATAAAAGTCTTGTCTTAAAAACTTTAGTTTATCAATTAATAAATATTTGACAAGTCAAAACATTTTTCACCAACAAAATGTAGACATAATTTGTCTCGACGCCACCTATTGAGGGATTTAGCCGTTACAAGCCTTCCTCATACTAATAAAGTTGGTTGTTTACAGGTGAAATATAATAAAAAACTGTAATTATTGAATGAAACACTAGTATATATTGATTAACTTGGCGGGTTTGCGATAAGCCGACGTAGCTCAACGGTAGAGCATCTGACCGGATATCAGAAGGATGCAGGTTCGAGTCCTGTCGGCGACATTTATCTCTTCTCGGAAGGTTTTTTCAATTTGGATCAGTGTTTCAGGCTAATAATTATTGTTTATAAAAATAATTGTTACCCTTTGCGCTATGCATAAAAATCTTGTCTTAAAAACTTTAGTTTATCAATTAATAGAATATAATTCCCCATTATGGTCTTCATATTAAAAATAAACATTCGCTGTCTTTGGAAAGAGTACAAAATAATCTTTTACGATATGTTAACTATAAAACGGGAACACCTGTAGAGATCTAAAATTACACATCCTTATTTTGAACGAAATAAAACTTGTAAGGTTGTCCCAGAGAGTATTTTCGACGTAATTTTTTTTTAATCATAAACGCTAACAGTGTGAAATATAATTGTGAATGATGAATACTTGGAGCAGGTCGATTAGTTTGTATATTTGGGAAGTGCGTTTACGAGAGATGGAAAGACTGAGATATTGAAAGAAGGGTGAAAGCAGGAAACTCCATTAACGGAGGACTGGCGCTAACAAAAAGTTGTCAAAAGAAGCGAAGGTAGCAGTTCACAATGGATTGCTGATACCAACCCTGATGTATGGCAGTGAGACATGGAACTGGCAGAGGAAGGATGAAAGTAGATTGAATGCTATAAAGATGAGATCTCTGAGACTAATGTGTGGTACAACCATGCATGATCGCGTAAAAAATGTCGAGATTCGTAAAGAAAGTAAGCGTAATGAGTAAGATTAAGAAAGGAACGTTTAGATGGTTTGGGTATATAGAGCGAATGAACAAAGAAAGGAGTGTAAGGAAAATATATGACGCGAATGTGAATGGAAGAAGCTGGGGACGCCCGAGGAAGACATGGCACGATCAAATGAATCAAATACTCACTTGATCGTGCCATGTCAGAAGTCGAAATAATAGAAGAGACTGTATGAGACGACGTATGAATCTGTATGAAGCAAGAAGTGTGTGCCAAGATCGAGTTGTTTGGCGGTCCGTTGTCTCTGGCTACCCCTACGGCGAAACGGCGTGATGGTTAGTTAGTTATTTACTTAAACGCCATTATTGAGTGTCCTGATCTAATTAACCTGATAAATGTTCACACACCTACTGGAACCACTAGTCAGTATTCCTGTTTCACACTGCGGTTACAAGAATATACTCTCAAATATTTTCTACCATAAATAGACTCTTTAATATCTCCCTGGGGCAAGTCAAAACCAATATATTAAAACATATTATGTTAAATATGTGAAGGACTTTAATTATAATGTGTTTTTTTTTATAAAGAAATAAATATTCCCTGGTTACGAGGAATAACCTGACAATTTCTGAAAATCTCTTCACAGAAAGCGGAAGATGTTGATTGTGTCGTAATGGAGGACTTAGCCAGCCGAGGAATTGAACTCACGACGCCTGGTGAGACCCAAACGCGACGCCAACTCAGCCACTGACCGGTCATAATGAAATAAATTCGGTCATAATTAATTTAAATAAAACGCGTAAATATTGAAGGAGAATTGACGCCATATTTAATGTTGTTAATATGATACGACATTAGCTGGAAGTGCTAACTGCATAGAATGGATTTTAAAATAGGTTGTAGGTTCTTAGTATGGAAATTTTGTTTTTTAATTAAAAATATAAATTAAGAACCTAACAACCTGTTTAGAATATTTAATATTTACAGTTGGCACTTTCTATGCCAGTACTATTTTCTAATGTCATATAAAATAAAAATTGAACATGGCGGCGTCAACTCTCCCTCAATATTTACGCGTTTTTATTTAAAGGAAGTAAAGAATTGTTTTTTGTATTTTCGTATACGAAATGTTTTTTAATTATTTTTATGAATTTTACAATATTTTTCTGGTTTTTCCTACCGAGTCCCAAGTGGAAATATTTAATTTATTTTCAGTTGGGACTCCGTTGAAAAACTCATATATTTTTTAAATTCTATCACGAATTTTGTACAAACTGATGAGTTGAAAAGTTAAACAAAATATGAATAAAATGGACTGGCACTTAAAAGGCGCCACTTAGGCAATTAAACCTACTTACATGCAAGGCGAAGGGTGGCCGATTCTAATATGTGTAAAACGTCACTAGAAAAGTAGCAGTGCTTAGATTTTTTAAAACTTCGAAATAAAGTGATTATGTTTATTGAAATAAACTCAAACTATATAGAACAAACACAAGTATTGTGTAGATCATTAGTTTTACAGCATTAAGCAATTCAAAAAAGCCGTGGAATAAGGATTGCGGGGTGACGTGAGCGACACGTCAGACAAATGCACAGAAGGTCAGATCGATATAACCATAGACAATAGAAAAACACAGAATGGTTTTCTTTCCTTTAGTACCTACTCACAACTGTATACTTTTATAAAAGGAACTCTAGTGAAAATATTATGGATTAAAAAAAATACATTCACATCGATCAGTAAACGACATTTTGAATATCCAATTTTTATTATATATACGTATGTAGAATTTATGAAATATAAAAAGAAATACACAAATAAATAAATAAATAAAAACGCCCTATTTGGTTGGTATCAGTACATTTTTGGCATCTGAAATTACGTAGAGGTTCGCGTGTATTTTGGTTTTTGCAAGGAATTATGTCACAGTTTGCTGATTTTTAAAAATATGTTATGTTTTAGTTTTTATGTATAAACGAAATTTGGGTGACTTTCAGGTGTATAATTATCGTTCAATAAAGAACCTCTTATCAATGAAAGAAATGAGATATATTCATGGCAAACGAATTGTCAGTATGTAAAATTAAATAATCTATATATATGTAAAAATCAATGTAAGTTTGTTTGTTTGCTTGTTTGTTTATTCTCGATTTTCTCGGAAATCACTTGAACGGTTTCGCTGAAAATAGCACAGTTTGTTTTTATTAGGGCCGGGAAGGATTAGAAAGTAGTTCGAATGAAACCCAATATCTAAAACTCTTGCTTCAACGTTTTAAAATTAGTATGAAAAAGATTGAAACCGCAATGTTTTGTTTAGGTTAGCCCATAGATATAACACTCTGGTTAGCCACAGATTGCATATCCAAAAGAAGGTTTTTTTTTGGGAAGAATATTTCCAAAATGGAAAACACGAGTACCTACTCAAGAACTTTATGATTTAGATATATTTTGAAAAAATAAACGTTTGGAATGAAATAAAATATTCAAATGAACGTTTCTTTATTTGGAGATAGTTACTTTCGCTGTCAAATCAATTATTGTACCCGAGCAAGGCCGGGTACACATCAACTATTGTTATTATAAATATTGTTATTATTCTTGCAATTTTTAAAGAAGTAGGTGAATAATTTTATTACTAATGTTTACTTGCAGTTTACTACCAATATAGTATCATATCCACTCGAGTGACATCGTACCTATCTTGCAATTTTTAAAGAAGTAGGTGAATAATTTTATTACTAATGTTTACTTGCAGTTTACTACCAATATAGTATCATATCCACTCGAGTGACATCGTACCTATTTAAGCAAACGTCTTGGGCGTTCGGTTTCGGATTTTAAAGTTTTCTAAAAATCTTAATTCCAAATATTAATATTGTAATACATAAACCACTCTCCGTAGTTTAAATCCAATGAATCCACCTAGACTTATTTCCGAATATCAATATGGTAACACATAAACCGCTCTCCGTAATTTAAATCCAAAGAATACTCCTAGACTTATTTCCGAATATTAATATGGTAACTCATAAACTGCTCTCCGTAATTTAAATCCAATGACTCCACCTAGACTTATTTCCGAATATCAATATGGTAACACATAAACTGCTCTCCGTAGTTTAAATCCAATGAATCCACCTAGACTTATTTCCGAATGTTAATATGGTAACACATAAACTGCTCTCCGTAATTTAAATCCAATGAATACTCCTAGACTTATTTCTGAATATTAATATGGAAACTCATAAACTGCTCTCCGTAGTTTAAATCCAATGAATCCACCTAGAAATTATTTCTGAATATTAATATGGTAACACATAAACTGCTCTCCGTAGTTTAAATCCAATGAATACTCCTAGACTTATTTCCGAATATCAATATGGTAACACATAAACTGCTCTCCGTAGTCCAATGAAACCACCTAGACTTTT
>JAHDVE020000336.1:0-98872 GCA_022606495.2 Halesus radiatus | reverse complement strand
AACGGTACTCTTTTTAAATAATAACGGCTTTTCAGAATTCGCCAATCACCTTATTGATAAAGATCATACCTTCATTCAAAGCACCGGTGCTAATATTCTTCATAAAAATGGCCATGGAAACAGATTAAATAATTTAGAATCACTAGAAATAAAGAAAGCTGTTAAAACCAAAAATAAAATTCTTAATAATCAACTAAATGTGTCCAATAGCCCAATATTAGGTATATTCCCTATAATCTCGTAAAATTTCCCATCCCATAATCACCTGTTCAGTTATTCCTTGGCATTCCATTATGTGCACTTCTGTCTCTTTCGCTCGGTTATTTCTATTTCATGCTATTTCATGCTATCTCATTTTTTCTTTGTTCTATGTTATGTTCTGTCTTATTCTATTTTGTATATATAAACAAACACTATGTATTTTTGATCAGTTTAATTTTTGTACCCTGAAGATGCTTATGTTAAGCGAAACCGGTCGGTCGTAATAAAATTAAATAAAATTCTCGTGGTTATAAACAAAGTTATTGTTTTATTTTCATTAAATATGTCTAACCACAAAGTGACTGCTTTCTATCAAAATATAGTATTGGCGAGTACGGCCACAAAAGCAAAAATGTATAAAAACTTTTCCGTAAAATATAAAGTGTTGTGTATTAATATATATTTTTTTAATCAGTGCTTAAAAAGGAAAGTATTTCCAAAATACTTAAATGTCCATTTTAACAGTACCAAAAATATCTCTTCAATCCATGAATCTTCCATTTATCTTGCAAAACTTGCATGGTTAAAAGAAGATCTTAAACGTACTTATAAACAACGTAATAATATTAAATTAAATTAAAACTTTTACATACAGAACTAGTATACGAACTACACTCTGTCGAGTGGGATTTATTTGATGACAAAGTGAGAAACCTAGTTTCTGTAAAAGCATTTAAGAAACTCAATATAATTAATAAAAAACTAGATATTCTGTGTTCACTAAACAAATCTAATAATATTGAGAACATAAAACCGGTTCATACATTTTTTGATCGTGTACAGAATCTGTCAACCATACATTTTTTAACTGAGGAGATGTCCCTATTATCAAAGGGATTAAAATATAACCTAAAGTATACAAATAAAAATTTTAATGCTGCAATAGAAAACGTTGCAGTGGATATCGATACAGCTTTATATAACAAACCTCATAAATTCTTCTACAAAAGTGCTGAAACAATAAAAAAACTAATACCTAAATTTAAACCTACTCCAAATCCTGAGACTTTCATAATGAAGAATATTCGTGCCAAATTAGAAGATGAAGATTTGATCCTGACTAAAGCGGACAAGGGGAACACAGTAATCATCATACCTCGAAGTGAATACAATACGAAAGTCCAAGATTTCATTAATAATGACAACTTCGTTATTCTTCCGAAAGACCCTACTAGCAAGTTTCTAGAAAACGTTAAACAAACACTAAAAGGGTGTAAAACTCAAATTTTCCAAGATGACTCATATCAACAAGTCAAGTTTTTAACTAAGAACCCCAAAACACCAAAATTATATGGATTCCTCAAAATCCACAAAATTAATAATCCCATCAGGCCAGTAGTCTCATGTTGTAATGCCCCAAATTTTAAATTATCATCGTTTATTACTAATGTGTTCAATAATACCAATGTTTTCTCCCCAAGGCATACAATCAAAAATTCATTTTCATTAGTGGAAGAATTGAAAAATTTGATCCTCCCTAAAAATTGTAAATTAATATCGTTTGATGTGGTTAACTTATTTCCTAATGTTCCCATAGAAGAGAGCAAATGTTTAATCTCTAATATGTTAAATAGTTCTGATTTGTCTAAAGAGTTCATAAATGATCTTACTTCATTATTTAATGTTTGCTTAAAACAAAATTATTTCCAATTTAATGGTGTTATATATCAGCAAACAGAAGGCCTACCTATGGGATTACCCACTAGCCCTCTGATTGCAGATATATTCATGAACAATTTAGAGAACAAAATTTTAACGGGTACCTCACCCCTTATAAAAATGTTTTACTGTGGAAAAGATATGTTGACGACATATTCTGTATATGGACAGGGACAGAACGCCAATTGAATGCATTCCACAACCTTATAAACTCCTACCACCAGCAGATTAAATTCACATTAGAGATAGGCAACAATTCAACCTTAAACTTTTTAGATCTCACCTTATCTGTCGTAAATAATAAAATAAATTTTAATATATTTCGTAAACCCAGCACACCGACATTGTTATACATAATACATCCAATCATCCTTTTTCTCATAAACACTCCGCGTTTCATTCAATGGTCCATCGTTTGGTCACGATACCGTTATCAAATACTAATTTTTCCAACGAACTAGCTGTAAGCGACCATTGTCGTTACAAGACTGTAAACATGTAGGGTGCTGGATGAAGCCACTTTCTATGCTGGTACGGGGCCGACTATCCTTGAGGCAGGTTCAGGAATCCTTCAGGTGGGAGGCAGGAGAAGTGAAAGACTTTCTTACAAGATGTGACTGGGTACGAGTCACGATTGCTCGTCCGAGTGTGACTGACTTTATTTTCCGAAATTTTCGCTTTTATATCATTACAAAGTGATACAAGTTTTCTACACTAGGGGCGCTGCTGAGGCAGACATGTAAATGAGGGGTCCGTGCACGGTATTGTGCTGCCACGGGGTTAGTTGCATTGTCAAAAACCCGCAACACGGTATCGTGCTGTCGCGGGGTCGGATGTGTTATCGAAGTGATAGGAAAGTCTGCCACACGGTACTGGGCTCCCGCGGAGTCAATCTATTATGGAATTCCCGTGTGGTTCCATCACGTCGATAACACTATGAGATGAAACAAATCTTATAAATCTTACATAAGATACAATGCCAATAGTACAATACAAATCACGAAGTACATTGATAAACATAATGTTGCAAAATTGGAATCCTAAGAATCATGGTAATTACGATCAAACGATCACGTCGGTTACACTAGCATTAATTAAAAAAATAGCTATAAATAATGGATATGAGTCCGATTTAATTGATACAATTTTAAGTAAAAAACAAAAACAAATAGCCACTAAAAACTTCTTATTCGCTAATCCACATAAAATTAACACTATTAACAATCTTAGTTACCAATGGCGGCGTATTTTATTCATTAATCATTTTTCTTCCTGCAGTGTAAAAAATCTTCCTTCTGAATTAAGACCTGCATTTTATACAAATAATAATTTAGGTAAATTTTTAATCAACTCAAAAGATAAAGACGACAAGCTTAGTCACTCGGGAATATATAAATTAGATTGTAATGATTGTTCAGCATTCTATATTGGCAAAACAACACGCAATGTCAATATTAGAATTAAAGAACATCTTAGATGCCTAAATAATAACGGTTTTTCAGAATTCGCCAATCACCTTATTGATAAAGATCATACCTTCAATCAAAGCACCGGTGCTAATATTCTTCATAAAAATGGTCATGGAAACAGATTGAATAATTTAGAATCACTAGAAATAAAGAAAGCTGTTAAAACCAAAAATAAAATTCTTAATAATCAACTAAATGTGTCCAATAGCCCAATATTAGGTATATTCCCTATAATCTCGTAAAATTTCCCATCCCATAATCACCTGTTCAGTTATTCCTTGGTATTCCATTATGTGCACTTCTGTCTCTTTCGCTCGGTTATTTCTATTTCATGCTATTTCATATCTCATTTTTTCTTTGTTCTATGTTATGTTCTGTCTTATTCTATTTTGTATATATAAACAAACACTATGTATTTTTGATCAGTTTAATTTTTGTACCCTGAAGATGCTTATGTTAAGCGAAACCGGTCGGTCGTAATAAAATTAAATAAAATTCTCGTGGTTATAAACAAAGTTATTGTTTTATTTTCATTAAATATGTATTAAATTTTGCGTTAAAAATGGAATAAAGTGCTCCAACGCACTTAAAATATTGACTGGCATTCGGCGAGTCTACTTTGTCTCAAAAAAGTGTATATAAGTGGTACAAGCGCTTTACAGAAGGACGAGAAGATGTTAATGACGATGAGCGTCCTGGAGTTGCAACCACGTCAACAAATGAAGAAAACATCGAAACAGTGAAGAAAATGGTTTTGGAAAATCGTCGAATCACTATTAGGGAAGTTGAAGAGGATGTTGGCATATCAATCGGCTCATGCCATGCAATTTTCTCGGATGTTTTGGGCATGAAACGTGTGGCAGCGAAGTTTGTTCCGAAATTGCTAAATTTTGAGCAAAAGTAAAGTCGCATTAGTATCGCTCCGGAGTTGTTGAATGACTTCAACGACGATCCAGATTTGCTCAAAAGGGTCATAACTGGTGATGAAACGTGGGTATATGGTTATGACGTCGAAACCAAGGCCCAATCATCCCAATGGAAGCGGCCAGAAGAGCTAAGACCGAAAAAAGCGCGCCGAGTTCGATCAAATGTGAAGGTTTTGCTCACTATTTTCTTCGATTACAATGGCGCGGTGCATCATGAGTTCTTGTCAACAGGTCGTACGGTTAATAAGGAATACTACAAGGAAGTTATGCAACGTTTGCGTGAAGCAATACGGCTCAAACGATCGGAATTGTGGAAAAACAAATCATGGATTTTGCATGACGATAATGCACCAGCTTACACATCAATGCTTGTTCGTGATTATTTGGCCAAAAACAACACCGTAATCATGCCTCAACCACCGTATTCACCAGATTTGGCTCCTTGCGACTTTTTCCTATTCCCGAAACTGAAGAGACAAATGAAAGGAAAGCGTTTTGCCACAATTGATGAGATAAAGTCAGAATCGAAGAACGAGCCGATGGCCATACCGAAAAGCGCATTCCAGAAGTGCTTCGAGGATTGGAAGAAGCACTGGCATAAGTGCATTGTATCTGAGGGGGATTACTTTGAAGGGGAGAAAATGGACATATGTGCCATACGGAAACGGATGAAGGGGACATTCTTCTACGATGTGTTTCGTTGTCTGAATATGTCTACATTCACAGAGTTCGGAATCCTTTAGACCCCATTTATGCATCATATACGCACAACGGCTGTGACTACACCGGATTCGGTTTGATGAGGTCCACGTCTTCCGAGGGAGAGAGAACCCGGGCAATTTAATAGTAGGGTCAACAACTAGGGGCAGATTTAGTCGCACGTCGATCTTCTCTGTGTGTGCACTTCTAGCCCATTGGATCGCAGTATTCTGCTACCAAGTATACCAAGACAATCGAAGCTGTTCGCAGAGTGTTTGCATTGCAACCCCAGCTAGTCCCAGCTAGTTTTATCATGATATTTATGCGAGTCTTGGTCTTCTTGCTAATATTTTCCAGGTGGGAGCTATATGGCGGGCTTCTGTCCAGTGTAATGCTAAGATACCGAGAACTACTTTCATGAATAATGCTACCTCCTCCAAACTGTACATTAAGCATAGCACTTGCATGCGAGTTGCTTACAAGTGTTTTTGTTGCGTTTGCTTTTAATTTTCAGTCGGAGATGCATTGTTCCATGACAGTTAGGTCAGCATTTAGCCTAAATGCTGACCAATATCCATAAAAATGTATACATAACAAATTACTTTGGTTACAAATTTATGAAATGTTTACATGTTTGTTGCTAGTTGTGGTAATGGCATCTGGCGCAGTTTGTTTACCTGATGGAAGAGCGGCGAGTGCACCAGTGGCACCCCGAGGCGCGAAAGACATACACCGAGCCACATGTCATCGGGAGCGGTGGGTGCGGGGCACGAGCAGGCGGCTAGCGGGGCCAGCAGGTCAGCGCTCAGTACAAGCGCCCCGCCACCCGTCAGGTAGTCGTAGCCCACGCGACCCTTCCATACGTGGAAGCCGTAGCGCTCGCCCAGCGCCAACTGGCGGTAGCCGTAGCATGGCAGGAGCTCTGTCAGTCGGGCCACACTGCAAATTACCAAAATAAAATGCATTTAAGTGTTTTGATCTTGAAAATTAATTCATGAAAATTAGAAATGATTTGGTGATTCACCAGGGGCCTGATTTCGGTTCTTTTTAAGGATTAATAAAGTTAATCAAAATATGTTTAACCCCAAGGATAAGGAAAATGGCTTATCTTTAAAAATAACCAGAATCAGGCCCCAGGGCAGCTGCACAAATTTGAAAAGGTATTATCATAAGTTTTTATGTAATTTAAAAAAAAAATTATGACACCTTACAAGAGCGCCCCTGTATGTGCAGAACACATACAGGGGAACTATATCACTACCCGGCTGAGCAACGTTGTGAGGTGGGCTAAGGAGGAGGCTGTAGGAGGAAAGACATATGCCGATAGCTCATTCCACATATGAGCCAATTTACACAAAAATTAGCCGGCAAAACAACCCGTTCTCACGAGGCCAACATACACTGTGAATGGATGTGCCGCTTGGGTCTGAGTTTCATGCACGGGCACCAGCGTGGAGGGATCAAGGCTGCTAGCTCCTTCAAGCAGGCTCCATTGAAATATCTGTAGAACAGACTCAGCATACCTACATTGTGTCTGTATTAGAGATGGCAATCGGTCTGTTAACAAAGGATTGTTAATCAGACGAACCACCCTCCTTTGCGCAGAATCAAGCAGGTTTATCAGGTATTTGGGAGCTCCTGACTTTATATTACAAAACAATACATACAGTCATCTCTGTTTTTACATGATTTTGATATAGCACGGTCAAGAAAACGAAATGGTAATATTCATTTTCCGAATACCCCCACACAGTGGCGGCTTGTGACTTTTGAGTGAGCTAAACTGCTAAGATTGAAAAATACAATGTTATAAATGTTGTTGAAGCCGAAAAACTTTTTTTTTTTCGAATATCATTTTTGTATGAAGTTTTTTGGTTAGGTGGGGCACTAAAAATTTAATTTTTGAAAAAAAAAACATTTTCAGTTAAAACATCAATAAAGTCGTATTTTTCAATCTTATTAACTCTAGCTCACTCAAAAATCACGAGCCGTCATTGCCCCCACCCACATACGAGGTGTGTTCAAAAGAAAAGGTGAATTTTGAATTTTCGCGGGCTGTGTACATTTGATTATCGATTTTTTTTTGTTATGTTGGTACACATATGTTTATCATATGTTAGCATTATCAGCCATTTTGGATCAGTGTTTTGTTTTTGACAACTTAATGAACTCTTTTGATTATTGCACAAATGTTATTAAATAAGTTAAAGACAAAAAAAATGTAAAATAACCTGTCTCAACACAGGATATCCTTAGTGAGATAGGATAGGCACAGTAAAAAAAAATGTAAACAAACTTTGTGTAAATGTATTTATAAAAAAAAATAAAAAGTACACTACTCTACTACAACAAATGCTAATTATAAAAAACCCCATAACTTACCTGAGAATTGTGTCATCGTCAGCAATGACAAGCCATTTCAATGCCTTGTCGTGCAAGTGCAACGCCGTAGAAAAATAGTTAATAATGGCCAAGGTTTTGGCGCAGTGTCCTCTGTCCACGTTGGGGACACCCAACTCAATGGATGGAATATTACTGTCTTGAAATATTACAATGGGTTAGTAGAATAAGAATACACAACTTATTAGATAAGTACTATTGTAACAAACTTGATGCCTTTACCACAAATAAAACTTACATAAAATACATCCCTTACAAATATATATGTTTTTAAATAAAAATGTGATTAATGTATGTTTATTTGTAATGATTAATCTCAAGTAGGATATAATATGACAATATTTTTCACTTTAGGTTAATATATAAATAAAAAGAGCTATGATGTTTCCTCTGGAAGAGGTAAGACAAGAAGATGATAAATAAACAGACAATTATTTATACTTCTTTTAATCATGAATATTTAAAACCTGCTAAACTACTTTTGTAGTTTGTCAGCAGGTACATATTGTCAAGATGTATATATATATAATATATATATATAATATGATACATTGTTTAATTTTACAAACAATATACATATATAATATAATGGTGGCAAATTAACAGGATTGGTATAAGTGGAAATCTTTGAAGCTGGTTCTCATCTTACATTAAAAATAGAAAACAAGCAGTTGCCTTGAAAGGTTATATGTCACAAATTATTGCTGTTGCCCCAGGAGTACCTCAAGGCTCCCTAATGGGGCCTCTATTTTTCTCTTTGTATATACACGATATCAAACATGTTATAAATCATTCCGATTTCCTATTTTATGCAGATGATATGAAATTATATAAATATGTTAGCTCTATAGATGATTGGAATAAATTACAAGAAGATGTAAACAGGAATAATGAATACTGCAAAAACAATCAGCTATTTATTAATATAACCTTTACACGGAAAAGACACCCACTTAAGTATACTTACCATTTAAACCATTTACCCTTGTAATGAGTAGAAAGAAATCAGAGATCTTGGAGTTATATTAGATTCCAAAATGTTATATAAGGATCATATTGAACAAATTTCAGGCCTTTTTTAAAATTGGCTTTATTTTACGTATTGCAAAGTACACTTATTTTACTATATATGACATATGTAAAATCATAACTAGATTTTACCTCAGTCATTTGGAATCCCCAATATAACACCTATATCGACCGTATAGAAAACATAAAAAAAAAATTATAAAACATCTGTCATATCACTTTAGTAATCATCAAAATGTAGAAAAATCACTAATGCGTTATTCTTATAAAAAGTTGTAAACTGTCTTGGTAATTCAACATATCTGTTAGAGAGGATCGCATTTCGTTGCCGTGAACCCTAAATCAGATCAAACGATTTATTTAGTATACCACATTGTAAATCTAAATTCCCATGCGCAAAATTTATAAATGGGTCCTACATACACATTTGTAAACATTTTCAACTGTATCTTGAGAACATAAAGCCAAACTGGGTGAAATTATCATATGATGAGAATATTTTAATATCTGTTCTTATAATACTCATTATTTTTGTGTGTGTTTAAAACGTAGTATGCATAATTGCTAATAACTGCTCAAAGAATGGAACTTAATTGGTTTATCTTATATCCATTTATCAATGTGATCATCATATTGTATAACTCTGTTTGATTCGTAAATATAACAAAAATTTTTAAAAAATACTACCCACAACGTAATGAGTAAAATTATAAAATGGATACCATATGTACCTATACACCAACTCAAAGTAAATTACTCTTAAATACATGATTAGTAATGATTACGTAAGTAAGTACAAGTGATTTCATGCCAACCGGAAATCTAAGTGAACAGTGGCGTGCAGTCCATAAAGGCTGAAAAGCTGTGCCTACCCTAAGAAAAACCAACCAGTACTGTAAACATAAATTTAAAAAGGCATTTCTATGAAAATGTATTTTTTCTATAAATTTGATATTCAGTTCGAATTTTACTATTACCTAAAACAATCAGTTTTAGGTAATAGTAAAATGGCCAATTTCAAATATTCAATGCACAATTATTCATACCCGAACTTGAAAAACTACCCACAGCCTTCCCTTGCTCATAGAACAATGCACGCTACTGCCAGTGAGGTAGGTAGACACAATTTATAAATTCATAATGCAATATGTTTCTTACCATTCTTGTCACTAAAGAACAGCATATGAACAGGGAATTTGCCCCAGGTTTTTTTAACCACTTGAACTCTGGTGTTGTGAAATTTGTGATATGTTTTGACTGCGAAAAATATTGAATCCAACTGCACAGATTCACCCTAAAATAAAAAACAAAAGCAATAGGTACATTAAAATAGAACGCGATGTCTCCAAGATAAAATGCATAAAAAAAAAACTTTGTCTATGGAAGCTGGCTCTGGACCATAAATAGATCATTTTTTGCATCAATAATATAGTTAGTACTTACACAAGGGCCATAGGATTTAGGGAAGGTTGCGCAAGTTTCAGAGGAAACCACGCAAAACTCTTTCCGGTGAGTGAGGGGCACCCCGGGACCCTCCTCCAAAATGAACTTGGCCAACTCGTAAGCCGGGTCGATGGAGAACTCGGAGAACTTTGTCTTGTCATAGGTCTTTAGGACTTTATTGACACTGTCTTCATATGCAAAACGAGAAATTATTGTGATTAGTAAAAAAATTCAGAAAGATGAAGAATATAATCAGTTATAGAGTACTACCATCGCTACTGCACTCTGGCAGGAGAAGGGTGAACCAAGCGTTAATGAAGTTCTCACTTTTACAAATGTGTTGGTGAAAAATACATACATATATGTAATATTCAAAAAACAAAATGTAACGTAAATACTGACCCCGCTTATAAAGGCATCACTTCTATTGTCTACGGAAGAGATTCGAGGAAATATCTATGGGAAACATCCGACGGAAGGGAGAGCAGCGAAGACAAGATGGCTGCGGACGTGACTTGACACGGCGGACAGAGCCGGTAGTTTTTGGAAAGGAGTGATATGTTTTTAATTGTGCTGTAATCTGCGCCAACAAGCGTTTTCAACAACCATATACCCGAAGTGGGTAGGAAGGCTATTTAATTATGGATGGTGACTTGGAGGGACAATAATCCATCTGCGCGTGCAGGAGCGCTGGATTTTAAATGAAACCATGCCAATGATGACCGAGAAATAACGTCGGAGCGAAAGGTACCATCTTCTCGTATTTACTGGATTCCACGGATGAGGTTTGCTGTGGCGGATGGCGCGGCCGTGAGACGTCCCAGATCTCGCGGATGGCGTATTGAGGAATCGGCAATCATCGGGACAAGCGTGGACCTCCCTGGTGCAGAAGACGAGATGCCGTCTACAAGAGCCATCCTAATTAATTCTATATATTTCGTTGTAGTACTAATCCTCCTCTCTATTTTGTAAGGTAACGACAACGTAACACTTTGTATATCAATTAAACCTCATGATTTATCAACAACAGGGTTTCATTTCTGTATCAGGAAATACATTCCGCTTCCCGTGCTGCATACATCGATTCCACCCACGAATACTGAGATAAGAGTCGAGCATCTAAACATAATAGGGATACGTTTCAAAATGTTACACCATTTACGAAAAAATAAAATAAAAGTTACAATATTTTTCAGTAGTAGTGTGTTACAATTAAATAATAATATTTATGTAAGATGTACTCCCATAATTTAGCTGAGTTTGTGTGAATGGGGGGGGGGGTGTTATTTTTTTTTATATTTGTTAATTTATATGTTATATTATTCAGTATATATTTTCAGTGTGTTTTTTAAGGTGAAATTTTAAATATTTTAAATTGTTATTTATTTTTCTGATTTGTTCTGGTAATTAATAAAAAAAAATTTACTCAATAATATATATTTAATATATACAATTACAATTTCATTACCAGGAACCCGGGTGTTTACAAATTTTTAATTTGTAAATATGTAAGTTAGATGTTACAACACCGCAAAGAATATGACAAAAAAAAACGAATAATGCATCTACATATAAATCAATAGAATAATTAAACAGTTCTTATTTTGCACGTTTTTCAACGATGTATCTATGGCAAATTAGAGATCATAAGAAAATTTTTATAAAGATATTTATGTTGCTCTCCTTGAGGCCACCACCGACCCCTTGGATCTCTCTAACGCCCCTTGGGGGACGATACCGCCTCCGTTGGGAACCTATGGTCTAGATAATTTCCAGTATTAGGACAAGTTACCGCCAGTGAAAATTGTGTTGTCAGAAGAAAGTATTTGATGTAGGTTTTCAAGTAAGACTCACGTGCGCAGCAGGCCCATGCTCATTGCGAACCCCGAGCCAAAGTTTGGATAAGTTAGCTCATTATCAACCAGGGCGAAATGGTGGATTATGATCGGTTCCACGTCCTTCAATCCATGGCCGAGGAAATGCTCCTAAAGGAAGAAAAGCTTACATTTTTGAAGGAAACAGTCAAAAAGGATGGTTCCATGACAAAACAGAACATTGAAGAAAAGTAAAGAAAAAGAACAAACAAAAAACTTAACCAAACATATTATTTTATCATATTCTGTTTTGCCACTGTTCTGTTTTATGCAGTTACCAAAAAGGTCACGTCCTCACATGGATCCATTAAAGCTTTCCATTCAGTAAAACCAGAATGTAATATGCTTTATAATCTGATTTTCCAGAAAGACTTGCATAAAGAATATACAAATGATGTGCAGCAAGAGATTCAAATGAATATTTCTGTTAATATCACGTTCCTTGTCCCTATTTCTATGTTACTTACAGAGAAAAATTAACTGTAGTACAGTATAACTCTAATCTAAAGTAAAAATGAAAATTTTCGGCGGCAATTTTGAAATTCTACAATGCTCCACTGATTTGGTTTCAAGTCGGTATATGGGATGTTAGGGAGGAGCTGAACTCAAATCTTAAGCGAATTTGAAAAATGTTGGCATCCAACTTGAAATTATAGAGATTTTCATCGATTTGTTTAGGTGGAGAAAAGGACAAAGTTCAAAAGGATAAATGTCTAAATGTACAAAGTGCAAATGGACAAAATGATGTCCACTTAGACAAAAATTTGTCCAAAAGTGTCGTCCAAAAATGGATAAATGTCCAAATGAAAAAAGCCTAAATGTCCAAGTCCAAATGGACAAATTATTTTTAAAACCTGCAATACAAAGCTGTGCAATAATGAATAATTGTCCAATTGAACAAAGACCATATTATTACTAGCTGATGTGTACCCGGCGTCTACGGGGTTATGAATGGATTGGATTGGATTCCTTCTTTTTACTGACAGGGTAAAGAATTCTTCTTTTTCTTATCTTTCAAAGTATTCGAATTTGATCGACTTTTTCATACGTTTCGCTCTTCAGTAAGGTGGACATTTGCTTGGACTTATGATTTGACTTAGTTCGAGCTTTGATCTTAAAAATATTCCTCAAACATTGTAAAATAACGCTTTTAACACCATTCTGTATATTTATCAAGTTTTCACTTAAAATTGTAAAATATTGCACTTGAGAAAAAATTGGGACTACTTTGTATTTTCCTTTTTAACAGTTTTAAAACACTAATATTTATTTACAGGCGCCCCTAGCGGAAAGAGTATGAACTACATAAATAATGACTGAAATATTTCTTATGTCAACCTTATTCTATTATAGTTATATTTTTAATCAATAGAATCGCTACTATTTTGCCTGTCAGTTAGAGATTCAACCACCAGCTTATAGTGTATCTACAGTGGGTGGTCATCACATAAGAACCACTCTAATTTTCAATTGTTAATTTTTCTTTTTAAACCAAAAGTTTTAATTTCACATTTAAATATTTTAATATAATGTTATTTAATAATAATAATTGTCTTACCCATAACAATGATTAGTTCAATGTGATAAGAAACAGTGATAAGTGAGTAAAAGTGTTAGGAAGACTTTCATCTTGAACAGTTTATGACCTTAGAATTAAGTTTAATATTATTGTTTTTCTTCTTTTTGTTATGTTTTAGCACTAGTTAAGTATTTATATACATAGGTTGGTTTATGTGTGTTTTATGATAGGATATGTTAAGGTAGATAAGTTACAAGATGTGTGTTAATATATTTTAAGTGTGGCATGATATTTTAAGGTACGTAAGTTAAATTATGATATGATATGACGTGCTATTTAAGTTATAAGTTAAATAAGGTATGTTATACCATACCATATTATGTTACGTTACGTTATAAGCTATATTACGTTATGTTAAGATATAAGCAACATTATATTAAGTTATGGTAAGTTACAAGTTAGAAAAGCTATGTTATATTACGCTGTATTAAGTTAAGTTTAGTTATGATATGTTATGGGTAGGTAAGTAGTCCGTGGAAGGGAATGGCCGACACAGGTGTCGATGAGGCTCGCTATCCATCACGCCGCCAACCCTTCAGTAGCGCGAAGAGGAGGAAGGAACGTGAACAATGTCGAATTGGCACGTGGAACATCAGAGGAGGGATGGAAAGAAAAAATAATGAAGTATGTGATACGATGGTAAGGAAAAGTTTGGATGTACTCTGTATAACAGAGAGTATGAGGAAGGGGAGCGGTACGATGCAACATTGTGATACGCTCGTAATCTGGTCTGGGAGACCAGATACGGAGAGGGCGTGTCAAGGAGTTGCAGCGTTACTGTCTCCTAGAATGGTAGAATGTATGTTGCAATATGAATGTGTAAGTCCGAGAATAATGTGGATCCGATTCAAAATCAGGTTGACAAGAGTGTTTTTAGTTATATGCTATGCTCCTGTCAACTCTGAAAACGATGAAGTGAAAGATGATTTTTGGAGTGGTGTGAGCGATGTGATGAGATTAAAAAATATTAATGAAAGGATTATAATGGCAGGAGATTTAAATGGATGGGTGGGAGTTAGACGGGATGGATTTGAGTCAACCTTAGGTATATTTGGGGATAAAAGAACAAATGATAATGGCAACAGAATGCTTGAAGTATGTTTAGAGTGGAACCTTTTTGTATCGAATACCTTCTTCAATCATAAAGGTATCCACCAATATACGTGGGAGAGAGGAAATGAAAGGTCAATGATCGATTTTGTGGTAATTGACTCTAGGTTGCGAGCCGTCACCGCAGACACAAGAGTTTTCAGAGGGGCTGAGGTAGAAACCGACCATTTTCTGGTTGTGTCGAGAGTAAATCTCTTCCGCGGCTGGCGCTCTAAAGTGAAAATGGTGTCGACTCCAACTAGAGTCAGAATAGAAAAACTGCAAAACGATAATGTAAGTAAGTATGAAAATTGTGTAGAGATGAGATTGAATGATAAGGATATGAACGGTCTGAGCATAGACGAAACATGGGATCACATAAAAGTGAGCCTTTGTGAATCTGCTAGAGAGGTATGTGGGATAAGTACGCAAGGTAGGAAGAAAGGTGATGTATGGTGGGATGATGAGATTAAAGCACTGGTCTCAGAGAAGAAGAAAGCGTGGTTATGTCTGATACTGGCAGTGCTTCTAGCGAAGAGAGGGATAGAGCGAAAGAAGTTTATAAGGGATGCAAGAAAAGAGTACGTGCTGGAGTGAAAGAACGAAAGAAACGCCTGGAAGAGGAAGAGGGGATCAAAATGACAAACCACTTCCAAGAAAACATTAAACTGTTTTGGAAGGAAGTCAAAAGGTCCCGGAATGGTCCAGAAAGTGGATGTGTGAAAGTGATAAAATCGAAAGATGGAAAAATGCTGACGAATGAGAAAGATATAAAAGAGAGATGGATGAAATACTTTGAAGAGGTCTTCGAAAGCAACCCGAGTGATAGTGATTCCAGTGGCGAGTCAGGTATTAATGACGATGGCGTGAATATTCCCAAAATCAGCATGGATGAAATTAAGAGATCAATTAAATGTATGAAGAATGGTAAGGCTGTTGGTTTCGATAATATTGCTGCTGAATACTTTAAAGGAGATAGCCGTATAATTCTCACATGGTTATGCAAACTTTTTAACCAGTGTTTAGAGGAAGGTTACACCCCATTAGATTGGAGAAGGGCTGTGATCATGCCTCTATACAAAGGTAAAGGGTCACGCATGGAATGTGGAAATCACAGGGCTATTAGCCTGCTAAGTTTAGTTGGAAAGCTGTATGGTAGGATATTGATTGAAAGGGTACAAATGAAAACAAAGGATAAAATATGGGATGTGCAAGGTGCATTTATGAGTGGAAGGGGATGCATGGATCAGATTTTCTCATTGCGTATGCTCACAGAGAAGTTTCTAGCAAAAAACCAGAAACTTTTCTGTTCTTTTGTAGATCTACAAAAAGCATACGACCGAGTTGACAGAAAAAAGTTATGGAAGGTGTTGTCCAAGTATGGAGTGAATACAAATCTTATACAGGCAATCGCATCTCTGTACGAGGGAAGCGTTGCATGTGTTAGGGCCAAGGGGTGATTTTACGGGGTGGTTTGACATCACAAAAGGTGTTAAGCAAGGCTGCATAATGTCACCGTGGTTATTCAATCTATACATGGATAATTGTATGCAAGAATTGAAAGAGGTAGGCTTGGGCGCAAAAATGAGTAGTCTGCAAGTATGTTGCCTGTTGTATGCTGATGATGCGGTGCTGATTGCTAATAGTATAGAAGATCTACAGTCCCTCGTATCTAGGATGAACGAAGTATGTATGAAGAATGAGCTAATGATGAATGTAAGTAAGTCTAAAGTCATGGTGTTTGAAAGAGAGAGAACGAACACAGTGTGCAATATAGTTGTGAATGATGAATACTTGGAGCAGGTAGACGAGTTTGTGTATTTGGGGAGTATGTTTACGAGAGATGGAAAGACTGATAGGGATATTGAAAGAAGGGTGAATGCAGGAAACTCCATTAACGGAGGACTGAACGCGGTTAGCGCAAACAAAAAGTTGTCCAAAGAAGCGAAGCTAGCAGTCCACAATGGAGTGCTGATACCAACCCTGATGTATGGCGGTGAGGCATGGAATTGGCAGAGGAAGGATGAAAGTAAACTGAATGCCGTAGAAATGAGATCTCTGAGACGAATGTGTGGTAAAACCATGTATGATCGTGTGAAAAATATTGAGATTCGTAAAGAATACAAGGCTGATGGAGGCGTAGTGAGCAAGATTAAGAAAGGGACGCTTAGATGGTTTTGGGCATGTAGAGCGAATGAATGAAGAAAGGGGTGTAAGGAGAATATATGACGCGAATGTGAATGGAAGAAGAAGCCGGGGACGTCCAAGGAAGACGTGGCACGATCAAGTGAATCAAATACTTGAGTCGGGCCATGTCAGAAATCGGAATAACAGAAGAGAATGTATGAGACGTTGTATGAAAGTGAATGAAGCAAGAAGTGTATGCCAAGATCGAGTTGTTTGGCGGTCCATCCTCTCTGCCTACCCCTGCGGGGAAACGGCGTGATGGTTAGTTAGTTAGTTAGTTAGTTAATATAATGTTATCTTATATTTAATGATGAGTGCGTTCTATTCTAAGCGAAGCCTATTAAAAATGTTGTTAGTTGACAATTCTGGCAAGCAAAATCTAAAAGAAAAGATTATCAGCATCTGACACCACGACCCAAAGTTGCTAGAATCCATAAGAAAACAAGAATCATGCCAGTGTATTGAAGCTGTTGTTGCCAATAAAGGCTTTTTCACCAAATACTAATACAATTTTTTTATAGTGCGTATGTGTGAAATGTTCTGATTTTTGGTTTTATTTTAATGAACATATGAGCTTTAAATTACACTGTCTTCTAAATATAGACTCGAAACAAATTAGGATATTTTATTTCAAATCATTCGAATTTGAATTAATATTAGCAAGCTATTAAGTAAGTAATTAGAATGTTTTATTTCAAATCACTCGAATTTGAATTAATATTAGCAAGCGATTAAGTAAGTAATTAGAATGTTTTATTTCAAATCACTCGAATTTGAATTAATATTAGCAAGCGATTAAGTAGGTGCCTTCCTAGGTAAAATTATTACATTATTTTATGAGTTCCTTCTGCAGGCCATTTAAAAAATAGAAGTGATCA
The DNA here is from genome assembly GCA_022606495.2 of Halesus radiatus. Taxonomy (NCBI): domain Eukaryota; kingdom Metazoa; phylum Arthropoda; class Insecta; order Trichoptera; family Limnephilidae; genus Halesus; species Halesus radiatus. The sequence continues at coordinate 81,379 of JAHDVE020000336.1, read as the reverse complement.
AATAATTGAAATTGAACACCATAATCTCCTTAGTGTGTTCGTCCGTGAATTGTATATATATATATTTATTTTTTTCTTCCGTTTTTTTGTGTTTTTCCACAGATGCATTGTTTGCATAAAGCACTTTTCACACACTTTTATGTATGCATATATACATTACAATAATATCAAATTATGATTAAAAAAATGACATATAAAAAAAACACACAAAATAAAAAATGAAATCAGGGGTTGGTGGGTACCAAATAATAACGATTAATTTGAAGCAATAAAAAAGATTTTAAAAACCATGTTTTAAGTATAAACATATGATTATGATTTAATATTTGGAATGATTAAAGCAAGACAAAAATAAAATATCAAATCTTAGGTAGGTAATAACTAATAACTCATTATTTAAAATTATTAAAAAATACAAGTACCAATTTGCAAGCATAAAATCATAATTACAAAATAATTTAATAACCTCCACTGGGTGCACCGGGTAAAACATTATCCTATGTGAACTTTTCACGCATTCCACAATTGCATGTTTTAGTTTATGATAACCTCATGATTAAGGTTAAGTTAGGATAGGTTTGGTTTGGTTACGCTAGGTTTGATTTGTTTTGGTTAGGTTAGGTTAGGTTAGGTTAGGTTGGGTTAGGTTAGGTAAGGTAAGATTAGGTTAGGTTGGACTAAGGGAGGTTAGATTTTTTTTATTTTTTTATATGAATACCTCACAAGAGTCCCAACTGCTCCCAACCGTCTGGAGCCAGTGAGACTATGGCATTCCCAATTGGGGAATGTTATGAGGCTGAAGGTATTGGGAGGGGAAGAAGAAGGAAAAGAGGGAGGTGGGGAAATACCTGGCTATTCAGATCTGGTCACCAAACACGGCTAAAAGCCATTTCAAGCAACGTTTCAATTCTGAATGGTGGTCTTTCACCAGGGCGATACTGAGAGTATCTTCCACTCTGGAACGTGCGCAAATATACTCTATATTATTTTTAAATGAATTAACTGTGAAACAACACAAATTAATTAAATAAAAATTACTTGCGCACGCCGGGATTTGAACCCGCGACCTTCGGATTCGTAGTCGAGAGCCTTACCCCTCGACCATGGAGGCCGTCAAATGCGTCAGATGCGATCAAGTTTACCGAAATGTGCGGATATATCGATATAATTAGTCAATGTGCGGGAAACTTAAATTAAAAAGAATATTATTAAGAAAATATTAAATCACAGGTGCCAAATCGACCCCTTAGAATAACAAGGTTCCATCTAATGCAGCAATGTTTTGCGATAATGAGTGTTAAAATTACCTTCTATAGAGCACATTATCGCATGACGTTGCTGTGTCAGATGGAACCTTGTTATTCCAAGGGTTTGAAATTATGATTTATATTGGGAATAATAAATTCAAGTATCAATTTGCCACCGTAAGGTAATAAATTAACATTTAGGAATAATAACACAATTTAATCACCTCCGTTGGGTGAAACCTACTTCGTTGTGATCGTATTCGCTGAGCACGTCATGGAGGAAGTTGAGGCGGAACTCGGTGTGGTCCTCGGAGAAGACGATCCACTTGAAGTCCTGCTGGTACTTGTCGTGTAGCTCGCGCAGCTGCGGTAGTACGGTCCAGGAGCCTGGAGCCGTGGTGATGATGACGGTCGGGAAACCCTGCAAGCGAAAGGGGATGCTCTAGTAGTACGGGATTTGATGGAGTTATGTTTTGGATGAAATGGAAACTCGGTAAAAGTAAAGAGTTATTACAAATAGAGTAGACAGACCCTACTTAATATTGGGTAAAAACATGTTCCTATATTCAGTTGTTATTAATGAAATAAAAATCCACCTTTATTTGCACAAATGTAGAGATGTTATTATCATTATGCAGCACACAGCACAAAGAAATTTCGATATTACATTATACGTCAACCGCGGTCGACGGTCGCAGGTCGACTAAAGTGGTGGAATAGAGTTGAATAGAAAGTTGGATGTTCAACATCCAAGGAAGTGGAACCACTTATTTCTCTCAATGACTCGTCTAAATATAGACATTTATGGGTAAAAGTGTTTAAACGTATCTCGGAATAATCAACAGGACACAATAAAAGCATTTATAAAAACAGTCTGACATTTAATAGTAGACAAAAAATGAGGGGGGCTGCGATGGTTTAAAATGTTTTTAATGATATCACCAAGATGGCTCATAGGAAAATGAAAGTAATTTAAAAAAAAGCACAATGGTCCAAGTACATATTTTTACCGTTAACCAAACGGTGTTCAGAAATTAGTGGTACGTTCCGAAAGGAGGTGATTCTACAACATATTTAAAGACAAAAACATGTTTAAACTTTTTTCATCATTTAAAGCTTTGCAAGGAAGGTAATTAGATAGAAAGGCGATTTTTTCATTAGCATAAATAAATTTAAAAAAAAAACATTACAGAATATTTTTAACCCCTTCAAGCTTCTGACTTTTCATATTCGATAATTATGAAGTGCAATTAACTCGAACACAGACAGCACGCAAAAAAATCGGACGTTTTAAAAATAAATCCATTGCTTTAAACATAGAAATGAATAACAGTCATATAATTTTTTTTTAAATAAAATCGTTATCAGTGCCGTAGCGACGAATCCATGAACCTTCTGAGCCCCAGGTTTGTTTAAATGATTGTTACCTTCTCCGGATTATAGACCTGGTCCTCAATTCTGTACTGCAGCTGCTCCGCCAGGCTCATGTGGTAGGGGTGCTTCTGGGACATGATGACGAACAGGACCTCATCATGCTCTGGAAAAATCGCCGATAGCGGTATGATTAGGTACTTCACACGTTTATTTTATATAAATACGAGTATACCCGTCAGACATTTTCAAGCATTAAAAAAAATATCTATCTTTTGAACAAATTTTTTCAAGTCTTGGATTTTTTTATAAGATTTTTTTTGAAAAATACGAAACTTATAAAAAAAAATAAGTACGCTATTGCATTATGTACAAATTTGTAAAAAATAAACAAATTTGAAGCCATTGATTCAAATAAAAAGATTAAAACGATATTTTTCAAGGCCACCAAAATATTCAATGTAATGCAATATTACAGTCGATAAGACTGCACCCATCATTGGTCACAGAGCAATGCACGACACTGCAAAATACCCATTTATTAGATGTTAAAAGAAAATCTAATTAACAGATCAAAAGTATAAATAAATAAAAAACGTAATCCAGTCAGTAATTTGCATCGTTTGTTTAAAACGAACTTTCAAACTGGAATGCGTAGAACAAATTCAAAAGACGTAGTGAGTAGCACAGTAATGAAAAAAAGTAGTTCCACATCATTAAATGTCCATATTGTATTGCCAATTTGAAATATTTTCAATCTACATACGAGGTGTGTTCAAAAGAAAAGGTGAATTTTGAATTTTCGCGGGCTGTGTACATTCGATTATCGTTTTTTTTGTTATGTTGGTACACATATGTTTATCATATGTTAGCATTATCAGCCATTTTGGATCAGTGATTTGTTTTTGACAACTGGAAAGGATAATCACGTTTTGTTTTTTCTTCGTAAATTTAGTAAAAAATCGAAAAACATCCATTTTTTTGATTTTTTGAAGAAATGCTGATAAGAACATAGAAAACAAAGCAAATCTAAAATTTCACTTCAATCGGACAGATGATGCCCCAGAAAACGGCTATCAAGTTCCGAACAAAACTAGGAAATTCCACCATAGGATTAACAATTATTAACAATTTTTTTCTAAAAAGAAACAATTTTTTGGAGTTTTTGAAGAAAAGCTGATGAGGACATAAAAAATAAAGCAAATCTAAAATTTCACTTCAATCGGACTGATGATGCCTCAGAAAACGAACCTAAAGTAAAAAATCGAAGAACACACAAAAACGTGACTAACCTTTCCAATTATCAAAAACAAACCACTGATCCAAAATGGCTGATAATGCTAACATATGATAAACATATGTGTACCAAAATAAAACAAAAAAAAATCGATAATCGAATGTACACAGCCCGCGAAAATTCAAAATTCACCTTTTCTTTACACACCTCGTATATATAAAAATGAATGTTTGTCTGTCTGTCCTCGATTTTCTCGAAAATTATTCGACCGGTTTGGCTAAAAATAGCACAGTTTGTTCTTATTGGTGCCGGGAAGGTTTAAAGAGTAGATCGATTGAAATCCAATGTGTACAACTATTGCTATAACGTTATAAAATTAGTATGAAATATATTGAACCTGCCATGTTTTATTTAGGTTAGCCCATAGACATACCACCCTGGTTAGCCACACATTACATATTCAAAAGAGGAAGGTTTTTTTGGGTAGAATGTTTTCAAAATTAAAACCTCAAGTAGGTACCTACTTAAGAACTTTTTTAAATTTAAATATATTTTGAAAAAATATTTTTTTGGAATGAAATAAAATATTCAAATTAACGTTTTACTGTTTCTTTGTTTAGAGATAGTAGATCGCTTTAGAACTTTATTTAAAAAAAAACGTGAAAGGCCGGGTACACATCAGATAATACCAAATAAACTATACCTACCCACTGAGGAGACTTGTTCTTCTATATTCTATGACTATCTATGCCAACACCCGATTTTCCCGCCCGCAAGTTCTCGACGGTCGGACTATAATATCTCAAATCTGTAACGTAAAATTGAATGAGGGACAGTCGGGGCAGATTTACCCCGAGGGGATGATGTATTACGCGGATATTGGAGTGTGGAAATGAAAGATGGCGAAATCCGTCCGAAACGTGACCAAACTCAGGGAGCCATTCGATCGGCCCGAGCCGTATGTCCATATGGTAATTCAATAGTCTAAAACGGTTTTAGATTTAGTTTGTTCAAATTCTCACAGTTGTTGGGAAAAGCAAGAAAAGTTATTTGTTAAGTGGAAAATAAATAAGTCCTTACGTTTTGCAACGACTAAGATAATATTAACTCAATGCACGTAAAAACACAATATCGATTTTTTTAACAAAATTTGATAATAATAATAATAATATTTATTTGAACACACACATTATTTAACACCAACATTTAAGAAAGCTTTAAATGCCCAATTAGGAACAAATCCCGTTTTAGGACAGTCAAATTGACAAGTTTAGTTCATATTAAACGCCATTTTACAAAAATAGGAGGGAAAAAACTAGCACTGACATAGTATAGTAATATAATATATCTAGAAAAAAGTATAATAATTAAGTATAAAGAGATTATGTATATGTGTTTGATAGGTACTGGTTGGTGATATGAAGAAAAAATGCGTTTAAAATTGAGTACTAAAAAAAATATATATATTAATGAGTAATATTGATAAGATTGAGTTACGTATCACTCAGCTTTATAAGCCAACGACGAAACTTAGGGATGCAGCCCGAAGAGGATGCAGCAAATAGTTAATATCATATTAAATATATTTTATTTAGTAAGTACAAAAAGTAATGTAAAGTAGTGATGGAAACATCTTTCTAGGTTTTTTTTTTTTTTTTATATTTATTTCTTGCTAAGGCAATCCCGATGAGTTTCAAAACTCATTTTAGGACGGAAGGAATTTACAATACATAGGTAGAAGATAGTACATACAATTTTACATTGACAGCAAAATATCAAAAATAGAAGTTTCACATACAAACAGAAATAATTTTATAAGGCCAAGTTAAATAGAACAAGACACAAGAGAAAACATATAAGGGAACAACAAGATATACAAATATGGATTTACTGATTTTCATTTTTAAATATGCTTAAAAAGTATTCCTTTAAACCATCATTTTGAGATTTTTTATTTTTCTGGATGGTTTTTGATCTGGAAGCGAATTATAAAGTGTGTAGGCAATGTAGTTTAAAGATTTTATTCCATATTTTGTAGTGTGTGTTTGAGGAATGCGGATTTTATTGTTATTTCGAGTATTGTGGTTGTGGATGTCTTGATTGTAAAGTGGCTTGACGTTAGTGTGAGTTGATTGCTGAGTAATTTGTAGGATGGTTTATCTGATTTTGCTTAAAAATAGTGGACCACGATCAAGTAGTCTGCCAAATAAAAAATAAAAAAACATTTTATGTGTTTAAATATGGATTTTAAAAGGGAGGCAAAAAAATACCAGCGCCGTTTATCCCAGAGCCGGGCCTGCTGAGAACTCGTATATACATCTCTAACAATTATTTTTTGCACATGTTTAACTTTATTACGATGTTGAAGATCAATATAGGAACAAAACTAATATGGACCGGTCAGTGACTGAGTTGACATAGCGTCTGGGTCCAACCCAGGCATCGTGAGTTCAATTCTTCGGCTGGCTAAGTCCATCACGACACAAGCAACATCTTCCGCTTACTGTGATGGTAGTAGGAGATTTTTTCGAAATATTGTCAGGTTATTGGTAACCCGGGAATATTTCCCTTTCTTTAAAATAAATATTAAAAAAATGGAGGATCAAATTTATAATAAAATATTCAACATTTTATTTTTATTATTCATAAATCTTTATAAAACATAACACATAGGGTATTGATCGATGTCTGCCTCACTGGCAAATTCCTGTGTCGAGATAGACGTAGATATTCAAATTGTGGTTTTTACTCTTCACCACATTTGCAGCACAAAGTAAAATGCTGCGATTTCGTGCAAACATTGAAGAAGCGGCCGCAAAAATCGCAGCAGATGGCACCCACCGCAAAGGAGAAACCGCACGTCAGGCACCTACGAGTGGGGTACAACGGTGTATTATTACTCCAAGATCTAAGGGAACAACGGGGTACAAAGTAAGCAGGTTCATGTGGGTAGGTAAATATCATTTATTCGCGGGGGAGGGACCCTAGCACACGGATACATTCATTATCTTGTGGGAAGGTACTATGTACAATACGACTGAGAGCTGAGTTTCTCTCTCTATTGTATGCCTCGTTAATGGAACGAGTGCGAGGTTGCAACTGATCTACAATAAAAAAAATAATAATTGGATGATTTGTATTTTTTTTATTTTTATTTTTATTTTTTTTTTACAGTAACTCCACACAGGAGACCAAGGAGGAAATAATTTCCCTCAAGGCCTATAATGTATAACGCCGTTTTTATGAAAAATCATCCCAAGGGTATGGATGTATCTAATAAGCGTTTTACGAGATACTTTTTTTCGTACTGAGTCCTTCCATGTTTATTCGGTATGGAAAATAGAACAAGTTCTATTTTTAATATTGTCCGATTTTCGCCCTGTTAGGCGCGCAATATTTGACAACTGTCAGTGTTTTTCGTAACTATCATTTTACATATTTTGTGGAAATGTTACGTGTTTATTTCAGAATATATTCCGAATATTGATAAAAAGATTATAAGTACAGTCTGATATTTAAAAGTAGACAAAAATTGAAGGCGCTGCGATCGTTTAAATGGTTTTAAGTGGAAACACAAATATGGCTCATGGGAAAATAAAATTAAGTGTTAAAAAAACACAATTGTCCACGTGTTTTACTTAAACCAAATGGTGTTCAGAAATTAGTGGTACTTTCCGAAAGGAGACGAAAATTAACGCTTTGAAGGAAAATAACAACATGGAAAGCGATTTTTAGTATACTTTACTTTGTATGTATCGAAATAACAAATAAATATGTCAAATAAATATACAAAAAAAAAAATTAAATCCACAGATTTCAATTACAAATGAAAAAAGTAAAAAGTTCATTATGATACTTTGCCTTGTTTTTTTTTATACAAACTGTCAAACGCGAATATGTGAAAACATTTGAATGTCAAGAACACATTTCAAAGACAAAGTCAGTAGGTTGTGGTTCCCAAAGTAATGACATTTTTTAGTTCCAAAATAATAAATATCTACAATTAAATGCCAAGCTGCATACTAGATTATGTTTATTACTGATTGTGAACGCGTATTTCTGTTCGGTATTGAGAATTTCGCGAATATTTTTTGTCATTTTGTGACAGATACTTATTTATTTAATTATTTTACGGATCAATGTACAATTATACAAAATACGTAGCACGAAATGAAATAAACAAGAGCTACAGAAAAAAGAACAGCACATACATAGTACAAGAATGACGCAATGACAAAAAGAGGACAAAAATATACATTTGAGGGAATATTCAAGTCAAAGCCTGAACGTGGTTTTAGTAGAGTCCATGATTTTAGACATTCTAAATGATAATCTTAGAGTTCTAATTTCGTAAAGCCCTACAAAAGTCATTAACACTACTACCAAAAATTTCAAGGCCCTGGCTTCAGTTAACAAATCTCGACATTCTGGACAGTGGAGAATGCTACCCATAATTAGTAGTGTTTATTGAGGTAAAGCAATTCATTGTTTCTGAGTCTACGGCAAGGAATGTTGATTTGAATGAGTTGCAATAAAGGTGAGTCAATAATACAACTAATTATTTTTAAAATGCGAATAAGATCAAAGTGTTTCCTACGCTTTTCTAACGTAGAAATGTTTATGGTTTGTTCAATTTCAACATAAGAGTAATCGCCTCTTTCTCGCCCTAATCACGTAAGAAGCGACGTTGTACAGATTCTAAATGATCTATGGTTATTTTACAGGTGTTGCTATTATTTAACGAAACAGTACCGTCCCAAAATATTATTTCTTCTATGGTAACTATATCTGCAAATCCGCATGAAATCGTAGATATGAAAGTAATTATCGTGTAAATTAAAATATTTTCCATATGGGTCCCGATATGATTTCCATATGGGGATCGATATGGAAATAAGTGTCGTGTAAAGCTAGCCTAAGAGTTCTCTCCGTAATACGTGATAATAATGCACCGAAAACGTGCATTCTGTATCGCCGTGGGCATAAAACAGACTTATCTGCAGCTGGAGGCAAATTTGCAGCGTGAGTAAGTTATGTGTCGGGAACAGTGTGTTTTGTTGTAACACTACAAAGTGTGGGGTGCCTCTAAGAACGTCGCACAGGTGACCCCAAAACCAACAAAACGAAATACAAATTTGTTCAGTTCTAAGATCTAAAAGTTTTCCAAGAGGTTCACAGGGAAATTTACTGTTGATTTTATTTTTTTTATATATAAAAATGAATGTTTGCCTGTCTGTCCTCTGATTTATTCGAAAAATACTCAACCGGTTTCGCTGAAAATAGCACAGTTTGTTCTTATTAGTGCCCGGATGGTTTAGAGAGTAGTTTAAATAAAATCCAATATGTAAATTTTTTTTTTAATATGAACACCGCACAAGAGTCCGAACTGCTCCCAATCGTCTGGAGCCAGTGAGACCATAGCATTTCCAATCGGGGAATGTTGTGAGGCTGGTGGTAGGGGGTGTGGGGGGTGGTGGGAGGAGAAGGGGGAAGAGGAGGGGGGGGGGGGGAATACCTGGCTATTCAGATCTGGTCACCAAACATGGCTAAAAGCCATTTCAAGCAACGTTTCAATTCTGAATGGTCGTCTTTCACCAGGGCGATACTGAGAGTGTCTTCCGCTCTGGAACGTGCGCAAATATACTATATATTATTTTTTAAATTAATTAATTGTGAAACAACACATTCATTAAATAAAATTTACTTGCACACGCCGGGATTTGAACCCGCGACCTTCGGATTCGTAGTCGAGAACCTTACCCCTCGACCACGGAGGCCATCGAATATGCTATAACGTTGTAAAATAGGTATGAAAAACATTGAACCAACCATGTGTTCTATTGAGGTTAGCCCATAGATATACCACTCTGGTTAGCCACAGATTACATAATCAAAAGAAGAAGGCAAGATTAAGAAAGGGACGCTTATATGGTTCGGGCATGTAGAGCGAATGAACGAAGAAAGGAGTGTAAAGAGAATATATGACGCGAATGTGAATGGAAGAAGCCGGGGACGTCCGAGGAAGACATTGCACGATCAAGTGAATCAAATACTTGAGTCAAGTTGAATAAAGCAAGAAGTGTATGCCAAGATCGAGTTGTTTGGTGGTCCGTCCTCTCTGCCTACCCCTGCGGCAAAACGGCTTGATGGTTAGTTAGTTAGTTAAGAAGAAGGTTTATTTGAGTAAAATATTTTCAAAAGGGAAAACGCAAGTAGGTACCTACTTAACAACTTTATTATTTATATATATATATATATATATATATATATTTTTATATATTTTTTAAATGTTTGGAATTAAATAAATTCTTTGTTTCTTTGTTTAGAGATGTCGTAGCGAGACATTACTTTCGCTGTCAAATCGAGTATGGAAGCCAAACAACAAGCAAGAATTGATAACTTCATAACTTAATTATACAAAAAAAAATACCGAGTAAGGCCAGGTACACATCAGTTAGTTTATTATAATTTTAATCAGATATAAATTCATTTCTATTTTTATGTTTTCACCGCCGGGATTTTCCGTGCTGGGGATTTTTTTAAATAATGATATAATTATAATTATTGACGACCTCTGTGGTCAAGCGGCAGAGATCCTATAAGAGAGCGAATAAAACTTAATTTAAATAATATGCCTTACTTCGCATTAAATTAAATTAAAAATGATCCATCAAACTAGGCGAATACCGTAGTGTATTATGGCGGCACAGAGGACCCAGCGATAGGTTGTTTCTATGTCATTGATGATCGTCCTAAAATGCTTTCATAAAAATCTTCCTTCTCACACATCTTTTATGAAAACGAAAAAGACAGAAGATACTAGAATGTCGAATTTCTTTAATCACATTCCCATGAAAATTGCGCGAACGTATTTTTCTTCCGAATCGTGATCTTTTATGGAATTGCTAATTGTAAAAATATGAAGAAAAAAAACTGTAACCATTAAACACACACAATGGCTATAAAATTCTAACACGACGATAATATCTCCATAAACATTACAATGTATTTAGTACCTGCCCGGGAATCATTCAAATTCTTCTAAACTTGTAACACTAAATTCCAAATGTCATAGCGCTAAAATTAAACAAAAATAATAATAGTAGAACCTGCAGACAAGCTGCATAAGGCAGCTTTGCATGACTACTATTTTTTGTTATTGTAAAATCTATATTTTATAATAAATATATATATTTTTTTTAAATTAAAAACCTCTGTAACTTTCATCCACTTGTTTATTTTCGACCGGGCCGGTTTCACCCTATCACGGGCATCTTCAGACTGACACAAATAAAACTAAATCTATGGTACATATATCATCTATGTCAGGAGTGAGACCCGTTGCTTTCTAATATTGTACATTTATGACCTGAAATTTCTTTTATTGCTGACTGGACGACTTTACAATTATATGTAAAACTACTTTCGGGTTGATTTATTACCTGCAGGAAGACTGATTACATTGTGTTTGTTTACTGAACCTATGGGTTTAAAAATATATATCTATATATACATAATGTCTGTCAGCTTTTCATTACAGCAAAACAACACGGAAATCACGGGGGAAAAATCAAAACCAGAAATAACGATCTGTTTAAATAAAAGCTGACATGATAGACGTTATATATATATATTAAACCCATAGTTTCAAAATAAGAATTAAAATCTCAAAAATAAATAAAATGCAGATCTGTCTTTTATTTGTTGGGGTAGTTTTATGAATACGAAATGAACGATGCAATTAGCCCTGTATTTCTGCCCCTCGTACAAGGGGTAAAGGATAAGAGAGGGAGGTAAGTACTTTCCAAGTGAAGGGAGGCACTTGAAGCAGTCGATGCAAAGCGAAGTGCATTTAAATATCGGCAAAATATTAATGAAAACTCCTAACGAGGCGATCCGAAAAGAATGAAAACATAATGCAAATCGTCATTAATTTATTGATTTTTTAAAGGGTAAAGGATCGGATTGTAATTCAACAGGGTACTAAAAATAACGCGTTTTTGTGAAAGCCCTAAGCTCTCCTCACTGTCCGGAGCCAGTGGAATTATGGCATCCCCAAATAGGGTGTTGTGGAGCTGAATCCCAGAGTAGGGATGGATGCAAAAAATCGGTAATTTCGCGTATTAAGAAGTTCACCTTATTTCACTAACAACACTAACCATATAAATAATGATTAAAATATAAATAAATAATGAAATTCGACTCTCCATAGCCATTCCGTGTGAGAAATTTCCCATGGCGGGAACCAATCAGCGGGCCTCGGGAAGCTATTTGCGGAATGCGGATTGGCGAGCATTATTGAATTTGGAATCGAGGCTCAAGGGAACGACGCGCGACGGATGGGTAAACCAACATAAGAACCCACAGACAGTGATGGGCATAATCGAAACATTTCGATAATTGAAATATCGAATTTTAAAACAATGTGATAATTGAACGATCGAAAATTTCTCGAGTACGAACGACGCGACGTCAAAAGCAGTGAAAGATTGGGACTTTATCATGACAAGAGGCTAAATTGTTTTTTTTTTGTTTTTTATAAGAGCAAATAACATCTTGTAAAAAAAATTATGCTGGTGTAACGCATCAAAAACCTTATATAAAATAATAGTTTTTGAACAAATAAAAGCATGTTTGGAAATATGACGCCAGATTTTTATTCCATAAAAAACGGCATCGACAATGCGATAATATTCCGTCTTAAAACATCGACAGGGAAATTTTCAACTTATTATACCACGTAGTGTCTGATAAAATGTCCAATAATTCGAAATCAAAATGGTTGGAAGAAAAAAATAATCTCATTTAAAGGAATAACGCCGGCGTATCCCACCGGCAAATCATTTCCATGGATATAACTATTATAGTAGGAAACTATTCATGATAGATACATACATTTTTTTATAAATATGTATATAAACACATTATCAGATAAGATGGTACAATTTACAGATAGATTAGATATATATTTTAATTACATTGTATAACATTTTGACATATACACATCGTTAGTTAGTTTCACAAATAATGTTATATATTAAGGCAATTTATAGGTAAAGATATTTCCCACTTGCTACGCTAGCCTGGGCTGCGTTATAGCAAGCAGTCCACTTCGGTTTGTGATAATATAAAATAAGCTACAATTTACAAAAACCAAATTTGGCATAAAACAACATAAGTCATTACGAAAATAGACTGAAAAAATTAGACGGTAAAAATTTAAAGGACTGGAGGAAAACAGCGGGAAACTGGCAAAAGTGGAGACGTTTCCTAGAGGCGGGCAATACCATCTAAGGGTTGTAAAGTCGACGATGTATGCATATTATATGAATTATTTAGCAATTGAAATGTTTCGAAATAAAAATAAGATAAACTATGCTCCTCTCTACCACAAACATACTCGGCACAGCGATTATGCAACGGCAAATATGAGAATAAATGCGACATTTATCCCCTTTATGCATCTATGGATTTAATTATAGACTCGCGATTCACCCATCTATCTCAGCGGGTACATAGAATCTATGCATCTTTGGATCCACCCATAGACTAGGGATTCATCTATCTATTGGTTTCAGCGAGTAGGTACCCCGCACTCATACCATTAGGAGGGAAACTACTGCATCGTGACGTCCTTATGTTTTATTCACGCCCCAACTTTCGTTGAGTCGACGGTGCACCGAGCGGTGCGCGCCGCGGAACACGTTAGTTTACTTCCGAGCGGAGACGAAGATTCGCCGCTTTACGTTGAGTGGTAGACACACTTCAATATGCAGGCGACGCTACAATCAACTCCAGAACACTCGCCATTTATTTTGAGTAAAAAAAAAAATCGCACGCCATAGACGACTCGTCCTCTCTCGAATGGGGGGTACCTACCATAGATAATTTTAACCGCCCTACCTTCAGGTAATTTTCTGAAAAATAGGCAAAAAAATAATCACTTTTGGTATAGATTATGAATACAATATTAGTCATACTCATACCTGATAATATTTTGTCAAACAAGCGACCGCACGCTTCGCCTGTCCTTGAAGAACTACTTGTTTAGACTTGATGTCCCGTGTTGCTGGGACGCGCGCGTGGTCATTACGGTTTGTAGTTATGAGATATATTATTTTTTCTCAAGCTTGTACGTGATACGGGATAGCGCAGAATGGTACAATCAAAGTTTGCGTATCACGTACGTTCATAGGCATAGGGCGGTTAAAGAAAAAAATGTAGAAACTAAGGCGATGGCGGGTAGTAGGTAAAACTGATTAAAATTGGTTGTCATTGTGGTGGCCACCCGGAAGAAATGTGATCGAACAATCATATTCGTATAAAAGAAACACCTCACATACTATAAAACGTTAAATATCACTGATTTACGCAAATTTCAAAGGGTCGAGTGTTGGAAAAACGAAAACATAGAACCAATGTTTGCGTGATGAGTTTAGAATGGAGTTTATTGAGACCGTAAATAAATCAGGGGGCAAAGGGTTCGTTTGCTGTTTGATATTCACTACATACGGAGGGAAGCCAATAAAAATCGAGGGGAAATTTCCTTATTTGTTTAAATGGGAATGGATCTCGTTTCACCGACATTTGGTTGCCATAAACACCCAATAACTTGGTACCAATTGCTTCATAGATATTTATGGGATACAGGCAGTTTTGATAATATATAAAAATATATAAAAATGAATGTTTGAGGGGGTTTGTTCTCGATTTTCTCGAAAATTACACGACAGCTGAAAATAGTACAGTTTGTTCTTATTAGGGCCCGGGAGGTTTAGAGAGTAGTTTAAATGTAATCCAATATGTAAAACTGTTGCGATAATATTTTAAAATTAGTATGAAAAACATTGAACCCGCCATGTTGTATTGAGGTTAGACCATAGATACAACGCTCTGGTTAATCACAGATTACATATTGAAAAGATGGTTTGTTTGGTTAGGATATTTTCAAAATTGAAAACACAAGTAGGTACCTACTTAAGAACTTTATTATTTAGACATATTTTGAAAAAATAAATGTTCGGAATGAAATAAATTTCAAATGAACGTTTCTTTGTTTCTTGGTTTAAAGATAGTAATACTCATCACAAGGCATTAATAATCCCAAACAAGGCCGGGCACACACATCAGCTAATGTTACATAAAATAGTGTTTTGAAACATGCATAATATTTAGAATTTACAGCAAAATTATCATTTTAATTATTAGTATTTTTCATCCAATGCTATTCTTTGTTTCAATCATTTTAATTCATGTGGCTGCACTCTTATAGCAGATCAGTTCTTAACTCAGTGCAGCAACCACAGCCAAAAATAGACAATTTTCCAAATTTAAATCATGTCATTTTCTATGGATTAAAATGTCAAAGTTATAAATAACGTCAACTGCATAATTCATTCTTCTTTTCTCACGACGTTCTCAGCAAACAACAGCCTCCATTGGCTTACTGTGGAGATATTCAAGCCTCACTATTCCATTTGTATTATTCATCGGAAATATATATAGTGTTTATTTATTACGATACAGGCACAATACTTACATGCATGTATTTTTTTTAAACAAAATGAATATAGTCAAGAATGGCATACAATTTTATAAATATTAATTTTGCAGGTTGATAGACTTTTAATACTCGTGGTGTCGATATAGTACTCATTACCTAAACTGTGCAGTCAATTCATCGGGGAATTTGATTCTGCATTGGTTCCTATATTGTTACAGTGGTAAGACACCTTCTATGAAAGTCTATCAACCAATTTCAGAGGAATCCGACATGTTATTAATAATTTTTGTAAAGGAAAAATAAGTCTGAAAATATTCATCTTTCTTTTAATGTAGCAAGACCTATCACTTGCAAAAGTGAAGAATATTTTTTGTTAACAACGATGGTGTTTTTATCTAGTTTGAGTAACTATCACTCATCCACGTCAAGATTTTCTCGATAAATTCAATCCACCAAGTCTAAGATTTACAACCTTGGCCAGATCGACGACTTCTTGGTACGGACACTATAATACACATTAAAACCAACTAATTCATTTTAAATTCAGCATACAAAATAATATAATAAGGTGAACTTAAGTGCTGTTATTAATGAAAAATAACAATCAGAGACTGGTATACCTTATTATTTTATCAGTGCATAATAATAAATCGTACGTCAAGGCTGCCACATATGAATTTCATGAAATATACTGTCGTACACTCTATTAAAAATTATCAGTAGATTACATTTAGAGCATGCTGATAACAGAACTTTTAGAATGTTTGGAAAATATCGAATAATTGTTTTTTGTGTTTAATTCGAAGAACTCCTTTAAATTATTATTTTTTAAATGTAAATTCAATTTAATAATGTTATTATGACGTTCTGCAAGAATTTTAGTTTTTTTTTATTATTTGTCACAACTGTTTCGGCGTTCGAGGCCATTTTTAAACCATTTTTTGTGGTTAGGCCACATTGCGATGACTTACTTACATGATTTTATTTACTCCCACCCAATATTAATTTGGAGTGTGTTTAAAATGATTTATTACTGGTAAAACTGATTAAATGACAATGCATTCTTAATTGATTTGTAAGGACGTGAATGCTATCGACTTATTTAAATGTGTTATATGTTTGGATCGTGTGAACATGCTGAGAAGTGGGGAATGAATAATTTTCCTTACTTTATTAATCAATGTTATGTTGGGATTATTTATTCGTTCATTAATTTTCAATTGTTTAAGAAAATTTAATCTAGGACCCTTTATTTCTATATGTAAGGGTTTAGGCTCGTTTTTTCAAGCGGGACGTGATTATTCACCAAGAGACGTTCTGCGAATTTTGAAAAAGTGCTTTTATTATTATTACATTGTATTTGTTCTTTTAATCTAGTTGAGAAAGCCTTTCCAGTCAGACATTTTGGAATGTATTTCATAGAATTTAAAGATTACAGCTTGAGAATTTTTCGTGTTTTAAAACCTTACACATTTTTCTAACTACCCGTATAGAATTTACGGATAAATCATTTGCGGTATTGCTTGAGTTAGCAACCTGCACAGTAATGTTAGATTTTTGAGTGCTGGCCCTGCCTATACCAACGCAGAACCGGCGTGGAAGCAGTGGCGCGCAGTCCATAAAGGCTAAAAAGCTGTGCCTGCCCTAGGAATAACAACGAAACATAAAGAGAAATTTAAACAAAAGAAATAGGTAAAAACTCCTACTCTCACTAATTCAGTTGGCCACACCACAACAAGCAGCAGAGGATGATAATAAAATGGGAATTTACAAATATTCAATGCACAATGCTAAACTTGTAAATCTACACACAGCCTACCTTTGGTCATAGAGTAATGCATGCCACTGAGTGAAATAATAACAAGTAAGCCGGAAGGATGTTAGGTTATACTGTTCCTAAATTATTGATGTCGATTGGAACTAATTTTAATTGAAAAAATTCATTGGAATTAGTTTAAAAAATTTAATATTCATTCTCCAAGATTAATTTCTTAAATAGATGTTCGTTCAGTAAAAAATTGTGAAAGCTATCTGAAATGTTGAATTATCTTCATCTTTATAAAATTAAACATTAATACTTTCGGTAATAAATAAAAACATAATTGCCTTATTACCGATCGTCCCCGGGAAAGTCGAATGTCCTTCGATATAATAATATAAAGGAATACCATCCCGCTTTCCGGTAGAAACAGGGAATCGATACCGGGGTAATGAGATCGTTATTCGGCTGACTGCCGATCGCGAGTCTCGACGGCACTACATGCTTCAAGTTTTTATAAGCGAAATAATGGACAAGAGACGCGAGTGCACTTGAAATTATAATTAAAAAACGGCAATCGGAAAATATTCAAAACGGTTTATGCATAGAATGAAAAACCATTATGGGGGCACTCCTGATTAAATAATTTCGAAAAAAGGTCGTCATCCTTTATATATTCATAAGAAGCAATCACTTTGTGGTATGACATATTAAATAAAACAAACACTTTATTATAAACCATAAATACACTTTATTTTTTCGCCAACCGGTTTCGATTAGCTCATGCTTCGTCAGGGCAAATATAATAACTAAAAGAATAATACAGAGTTATCGGTTATATATATATATAGTTACAGAATACAATAGAGTAAAATAGAGAAAATACAAAAGAGAGAGAAAAGAGAACAAAATATTAGAGGGAGACAACGATAGAAAAGGATTATGTGTAAGAGGGAGACAAAATTAACATATATAAATAATAATAGATAGTAAATACAACAGTGTAATGGGAACATAATGATTTCATTAAAGAGAGATAATCCTACAATATTTATACAAGAAATCCTTTCTTACATTTAATTCGTATAAAATAATATGTAGAACAGTTGCGGCACGTTCCAGATTGGTGGATAATCTCTGTATCGCCCTAGTAAAAGAATATCATGCAGAATTGAAACGTTGCTTGAAATGGCTTTAGCCGTGTTTGGTGACCAGATCTGAATATCCAGGTACTTTCCCACCTTTCTCTTCCCAATCTTCTTCCCTTCTCTATACCCTTCAGCCTCACAGCATACCCCAATTGGGGATACCATAGTCTCACTAGCTCCAATTAGCAGGGACAAGTTGGACTTGTGCGTTTTTCGAAAAAAAAACGAAAAAAAAACGAAAAAAAAATAAAGAACACAGTGATTAAATTAAGAAAAACAGTTTTCATTAAATGGAAACAATTTATTTAGGGACGATAAATAAAATGTTTTACTTATTACTATTTTTAATTAAACAGAGGGATGACATTCCACCTGCTTCCTTATTTTATGTACTGCTTTTGAGAAAATGGTAAAAACATTGAACCATTCATTTTAATAGATATTGTAAACGACATATACATATGTAGAAGACGTTGGGGACGCCAGAGAAAGGCATGGCACGACTAAGTAAATCAAATACTTGAGTTCGGTTAAGTCAAGAGTCAGAATGACAGAATAGTATGTATGAATGTGAAAGAAGCAAGAAATTCCCAAGACGGAGTTGTGTGGCGATTCATCACCCCTGTCTACCTACCCTTGTGTGTAGATAGAACTAAGTTTTTAATGGTTCAAAAGAGAAAATCAACATTTGCCGACACCATTTTCATTAAAATTACGTGTCTCTACGAAGTTTTTATGAAAATAACTTTTCCCAAGTTAGTAGTAGTGATGGGCATAATCGAATGATGTTTCGAAACATTCAGATACTATCGATTTTATTATTATCCGTCACCCCCTAGAATACGATGTTGACCCGCATTTCCATTACAAATAATACAGAATGAAATCGTAAGATTTCGCTTCTTTCCATTAATGTAAATAAATTCTTAACATTGCGATTCCCAAGTTGATTTTTTTTATAAATTGCTATATAATTTGGACATTTAAAAAAAAGATATGTAAGATGTAAATATAAAAATATATATTTTAAAACATTTACTTAGTCCTCCTTATTAGGAGATCCTGTGCTGGGGTGATCTAGGTTTTGGATGGAGGATTTTTAGCGACTTCTATGTTTCAACTTCAAGGTTTGGGTAGGGTAATTTCAGTGACTTCTATGACGATGTTTTTAAAATACTAGTCAGATGATTTGTTGACAATTTATTAAGCCAATTTTTGCTGGACTTAATGCAGTTATCAATTGATTAAATTTGTTTGATACTATCTGGGAGTTGTAGAACTTTACAGCTGAAAATTCAGATCTTTTTTTTCAAAGGTATTAAAGGTAGTATGTAGTATATTACACATACATACATTTAGCTTGTCGTTTGCTTTGCTCTAGTATTATGACTATATGGGGTGTTTGCCCTTTTGTCTCTTTTGAGGTGATGAACCAAAATACTTTTTGCAAGGATTTTTTGTATGCTTGGAACGTTGAACTGTTTAAAATTTTCCTTTGTTGACGTCATTACGGTCTTATTTCTTAGTTATTTTTAGTTGTTTTATGTGATTTGATGCAATATTCCACATTCCAAATGAGAGCGGCATAAGGCATAATATACTATTTTTAGATCCTTAGTTGACAAATAAATCTAATGAATTCTTAATAGTTTCCTTCAATTTATGCGAAATTAATCCGTAAGAAGCCACAATACAACGATTTTAGATTAATTCGAATAAAATTCATTACAATTAATACGTAAAATATATTATTTTATTAAAATAACATAGTCTAAATAACATTGAAAACCAAAATATCGATTACCGTTTTATTTAATAATTTTTAATCGACTGTTTCGAAATTGATATCACGATTATAATGCCCATCACTAGTTTGTAGTAATTCGCAACTTCCGTGATAAAATCGATAAAGTTATGAAAATAATTACTATCATTCCGAATAAAAGAGAAATAGCAAAACTTTACTGCAAATTAACATAATTGAATTTAAATTTGAAATGTCCGCAGCTTAATTAAAGCAGTTTCCAGATGATAATTTATTTATAATGTTGAATAATTAAATGGGCAAACAAAGTGGAATAGAACCCTCAACGGTACCATTAAAACCGACCAGAGCGTATTCAAATTGGGCTTATGATAATTAATATAATTGTTAATTGCTCAAAGCCTGTGGGACTTATTTATTGCAGTGGGCCTCCATTATTACAATTTAAATAGCACTTTTGCATCCAAGCTTTATAAAGTACAGGGTGACACGAAATTTCTAATACTGGAACGTAGTATGAATTTTTTTAGGGACGGTTTTATAACCATCTGTTCGCAAACACTTGATAACATTTTTAACTAACATTTGGTCTACCGCCCGATTTTGCATTTTATAAACGTTCATCAGATTACCGGTCGTTTGACAGCTGTCAGTTGTTGCCCGACGATCGCTGTGTACTATTTTAATTAAAAAGACAATACATAATTTGCATCTGTGAAATAGATTCCCCATCGAGCAGTGAAAATGATGACAAGCGAATGGCAATTATTCAAGATAAAAAACGGAAGGATAACGGTCCATTAACGAAACGGTTCGTTACGTAACAGAAAATTGGTAGTTCGTCTACAAAACTGGCCACTAGAGGGTTGGTTTCTTTGGTGACCAGATAATTCAACACACGTAAGAATCGGCACACTTTTTAAATGTGACATAAAGTGTGCCGATTCATACGTGTGTTGAATTATCATGGAACCGGTTGATTTGTATAGTTTTTTTTAATGAATGTAAAACATGCATTGACAATGATATAAATCCATCTCGTCGTGAAATTCCACATTCATTATGCATCCGAAAAATAAATTGATCTGTTAATTTAAACTAAAACTTTCGATAAAATAGAAGTTTTGTGTATCGGAAAGGTGTTACCAAAAACTTTTTATTCACACTGTTTTTCTATAAAGGGAAATTGTGTTATATTTTTTGTATGATGATGAAGTTAATAATACTTAATTTGTAAATAGTTAATGATTGGATGTACGAGTTTACCGGAAAGAAAAAACTGTCAATATTGTACCTACTTGTCTTAATTTCTTGGCAATTCAATAAGAATTATTAGCATTAATTTTTTTGGAATCTATATATACGAGTATATAAAAATCAATGTAAGTTTGTTTGTTTGTTCTCGATGTTCTCGAAAATTATTCTATCGGTTTCGTTGAAAATAGCAGTTTTTATTAGTGCCGGGAAGGTTTAGAGAGTAGTTTGAATGAAATCCAATACGTAAAACTGTCGCTATAACGTTTTAAAATTAGTATGAAAAACATTTAGTTAGCCCATAGATATAATACTCTGGTTAGACACAGATTGCGTATTCAAAAGAAGAAGATTTTTTTGGGTAGAATATTTTCAAAATGGAAAACACGAGTAGGTATCTACTTAAGAACTTAATGATTTAGATATATTTTTTTAAAAATAAACGTTTGGAATGAAATAAAATATTTAAATGAATGTTTCTTTATTTGGAGATAGTTACTGTCAAATCAATTATGGCACCCTAATGACAAGTGGAAAATTCCGAGTAAGGCCGGGTACACATCAGCTAGAAACTTATAGAGGCTGTAATGTAACTAACTAACTAACTAACTAACTAACTAACTAACCATCACGTCGTTTCCCCGCAGGGGTAGGCAGAGAGGACGGACCGCCAAACAACTCGATCTTGGCAAAGGTAATATAGCACAATACACGGATAGACCATGAGGTCCTGGATTCGAGTCCCAGCTGCTACCGTTATCTTTTTATTTTCTGTGTCTTTTCGGTTTCATTGAATAACTTATTGAAGTAGAAAAGGTTAATTATAGCGCAGTGTACTAGATTTTTTTTATCGATTTAATGATTTAATAAAATATATTATTACAATGAGGTTCATAAGCTTCAATAAGTTACTCGAAAAAAATAATAATAATCCTAGACTTGCTGAAACAGTCGATAGATGTCCCATATAAATAAAAATCGGATTGGTATATCCGAGACACTATCTAACGATTACAAATAAATTTGGGTTAGAATTTTGTAGTCATAAAAAGATAGCAGCCAAAAAACGTAATTAATTGAGGATGGATGATATTGACAGTTCTAAGAAATCGAAGTGTGATACAGATAAAAATGACGGGATGGATTGGGGTATTCGTAACTCAGTTGCTATAGAGCGCACGTCCCGGATAGACAATGAGGTCATGGGTTCGAATCCCAACTGATACCGTTATCTTTTTCTTTTCTGTGTCTTTTCTGTGTCTTTTCGGTTGCGTGTTTCGATTTGGAAGTTGTTAACACTTCCTTTACGGTGCCAAATTATAACGCGCTGCCCGGTGCAGGACTCCGAGTTACCCCATACAAATTCATAACAATATTGCTTTTTAAGCCAAAAAAATAATACAATCTATCAACAGTTATTAATTATGGTTGATGATACTGCAAAATACATCTTAGGGTAATAAAAAATATTAAATATTAATACGTTAGGAGCAAAAATGTTGGCTCAGGTAACCCAGTGTCTGACACCGTAAGGGGACAGTTAATATTATTTAAATGATTAAAAAAATCTATTCGTTTATTAAGATTGAAAACGTTGAGATGAGTTGTTTTGAAAGAATTTCAATCGAATATTTATCGAACTATTTAAAATGTTTGTCTCGAGTATCCCCATCACTATATCATGATAAATACTTCTCAGCTATTTAAAAAAATATATATTGCTTCACAATATCTGTAAGTTATTTTGAAACTATCTTCAATTTTGTCATAATTTACTGACAAGCTATAAGAAGAAACAGATATAAATTATAATTCAACTCATTGGAATAACTTATTGAAAAAAATCCCCAGTCTTACCAGGACTGGCGTCTCAACCAGTTGAGTTATTGAGACCTAATTAGTTTCCGTATTTTTATCGATCTCATATCTCAATTCAAGAATTATTAATATCATCCCCAATTAAGTCCAATATTTTTTAATGCTGTCTTTTTGTATGATTGCAAAGCTCTACCCGAATATATTTGTAACTATATAATGTCCCAGTTGCGACTGATACCTTTTTTATTTATTTTCTGTGTCTTTTTCTGTTTCCATTGGGATTTGTTAATGCTATCTTCTTCAATAATAAATAGATCAATGACGGCCTCCATAGTCGAGGGGTAAGGCTCTACGAATCAGAAGGTCGCGGGTTCAAATTCCGGGGTGCGCAAGTAAATTTTATTTTAATTAATTTGTGCTGTCACAATTAATTTATTTAAAAATAATGTACTGTCCAGATCTGAATAGCCAGGTATTTCCTAACCTTCCTCTTCCCTTCTACTTCCCCTCCCCAATACCTTCAGCCTCACAACATTCCCCAATTGGGGATGCCATAGTCTCACTGGCTCCAGACGGTTGGGACTATTGTGCGGTAATCATATAAAAAAATAAAAAAAGTCATTATGAAAAACAAAACAATACGATATTGAAATTTTTTAACGATGACTCGAGAAATTAATTCATGTTTGTAAAGAAAATATAAAAAAACGTGTATTCAGGTAAATAAGCACAGAATTTCAAATTCAACAGCGGCTATAGAAAGGAAACCGAAAAGAATAATTACTCAAAACTCAAATTGAACTGAAAAGCGAAAGTTCTTACCTGTGGTACTTTCCTATTCAATGTACAAAACAAAGGAGTTCATTAAACATATTTTGAAACCTTTTCCAGCGGTTCTCAAACTTTAACCATGTACATTATGTACCAGAGTTGCGTGAGTCATCGACAAAAAATGTTTATAATTCTAAATTCTCTTCTCACGCTCATTCCTCTCTGCTCCGGGCGCCGAATTATAAAGCCGCCAAGGCGCTGATAACAATAGCTTACACAGCGCCCTCGAGGTTATTTTTCACTAAAACGGCGCTATAGAAATCATCCAAATATTATTCATTACGGTAATTACTACCTAGGCGTCTGTTAACGCGCTCAACGCCTTTATATCTAAAACATTAATTTTAAAAACCTCGTAAAATTCCTCAGGCGCGGAGGGCGCGAAAATAATACTAGCACCTCACCAATTAATCGTTCCCATGGAACTTAGTTCCATGCGATTACGAGTATGTTATGTGTATGTACCTATCTTTTGATTGAACGAAAAATTCGTAAGTGTGAGAAAACGAGACAGATGCAGAAAACACAGTGTTAATGAGATGGCTATAGGCGCCATAATACTAAGCAACTTTTATTATATGAAACTCGTGAAAACGAGATAGGAACACACAACAGTGCAAAACGAGACGCCTATGGGCGTCCACACGGGCGAAAGTGCTAATGAAAGAGTGAGACCGAGCTATGAATTCATAGTGCTGTTTCATTCTTCCAGGACGGTCAAAGGACGTTTTCTGGGCAAGGAAAGTAACTAAATACAGGTGGCGTTAATTCTGTTTCCAGCTCGCGTACGTATCTCTTCATCATGTCGAGAAGTGGTATGTGTTTCGCAGATTTGATAGGACTATATACACGTTCTCCACAGGATTATTTCTGTAGTGCTTCCTTTCCTCGTACTTCAAATAATTGACAGGGACAGGATCGTCGTAAGTCGTAATTAATTTTGGTTTAGAGTTTGACGAAGGGCGTCAAAATCTTACTTGCACAAGGCGCCGCTCGGCTCAGGGCCGGCCCTGCTCACACGTCTTGTATGAAAATGAAAGAAACCGCAAACACCAGAATGTCGAATGATTGCAATCAAATACCCGTAGAAATAGAACACGGTGAATATAAATAATACTTCTATGGTGGTTTGCTTGATAGCGCGTTCGAATTTTCAAATTTCTGAGGCATCACGCCCCTATTTGTGTCATTTTTACCGCCGAATAAAAACCGATTTCGTAAATAATCCCTCGAAGATTCGTGGCACGGATGGCGTGATCCATCGTATTTAATGTCACCATAATATTCGGCGAGATGTTTCGGATTTCGGCTAAAACGGGGGGAGAATCGGAAAAGTGGGGTTAAGTTGCCCGCGTAAAAAATGCCTCGCGATGCCTCTGACGCAGATAAAGGCGGGTAATAAAACAAAATTGGTTCGGCGACTAACACCGCCCCGTGAGAAAAACACGAACTAAATATTATTATATAGCTAAATGATGAATACACGTTTGTTGTAAGAATGTTTTTGTACACGCAACCACGGTGAAATGATAAGGGATGGGTTTGTTTTAAACAAGGGGTTAGGTCACAATATTGGTTGAATGTTATATTACTCGTTGTATAGGTATAGGTAGATATGATAAAGGCCTAAATATAACTGGACGGCGTAGAGGCGAAACAGCACCCATAGGTATAAGGAGCTAGAGGGAGATAGCAGGAGACCGGTAGAATTACCTACCTTAGAAAGAGGACAGGGCTCTGCATGGGTTGTAGCTTCGATAATAATTTGATCTGAACCGATAAAGCAAACATTTTAATGTCAAAGAATAGATTTATAGGTATAGTCAGACAAAGTAGACAAAATTGAGGGCGCTGCGATCGTTTGAAAGGTTTTAAATGACTACATCAATATGTCTCAAGGGAAAATTAAAGTAAGTTTAAAAAGCACAATGGCCCAAATGCATATTTTTTACTTTAACCAAATGGTCTTCAGAAATTACTGGTACTTCTGAAAAGAGATGATTCTACATCATATTCTAAGACAATTTTACAAAAAACATTATTTTTATTATTTAACTCTTTGTAAGGAATATAATTACATGGGAAGGCGATTTTTTGTATTTATATTAGAAATACCCATTTATTAGATGTTAAATCAAAATAAAGGAAAATTTAATTCACAGATGAAAATAATACATTAAAAAAAACGTTAATATAATTAGTTCTACCTTACTAACCGTTGGAGTGCGAACCAGCGCCTACGCGCTGTAAGCTTTAGTTACGTAATATGCGATCAGTGTGCTTTTTGTCGTCCTCGGGAGAGCACGTATTCAATTTGAGCATGGTATATTGCGGTTGGCGCGTGTCTTGATAACTGTATTTATTGTTTATCCTGTTAAAATAAATACACCCTAAAGTGAAACGATATTTTTCAGCATGTCGGAAGTTAGTTCTATTGCGGATGATCGTAATGTATCAAATGACAGCGGCACTACGGACGATGAGACCTTTGTTCACATAAATAAAGACAGTGACAACGAAAGTGACATTATTGTACATCGCTATCAAAGATTGCGAATAGAAAGTGAATTTTCGGATTCGTTTACTAAAACACAATTGTGAAGTGAAATAATCTTATATTTTCGTATTTTTTGTAGTTGTAAATATGTAGTTTTTAATTAAATAATATATGTAAAATTCTATTCCTTACTTGTATAAAAATTGACTGATATTGAATACCATACTTTTTGTTTATTAAAAACACAGAATATCTGTAGCAATTTATATACATATTTGCAAAATAAGCATAGCACTAAAACGGTTAAATGTCTACATTTTATTGCCAAGCTACATAGGTAGCTATTTTTTCTGAGGAGAGTGGCAAGATTCGTAGGTAAGTATCTTCCGCTAAGCATGCAACTGTCATCGAGGTAGTTTTATACGGATCGGACACACTGACAGGGTCAACGGCGTAATTTTATCTAAAATAAAAAAAAAACAAAACTTGTAAGTTGGTTATTATTCAAAAGGCAGGCAAAAAAACACCTTCTTTTTCACTAGATTTCGCAATAACAATACGTGTGACTAATGGCGTAACTTGTATGGGAGAGACGAAAATTCCCAAACAGATCCGTTAGCTTCGGCTGACTTCGAAATACT
The DNA here is from genome assembly GCA_022606495.2 of Halesus radiatus. Taxonomy (NCBI): domain Eukaryota; kingdom Metazoa; phylum Arthropoda; class Insecta; order Trichoptera; family Limnephilidae; genus Halesus; species Halesus radiatus. The sequence continues at coordinate 54,308 of JAHDVE020000336.1, read as the reverse complement.
AAACGAGATGACGCAGGAACAAACTTGATGTATACGAATGTTTTGTGGGTTTCGGGTATAGCTTTTTTTGTACCTGAACGTACGGGATACGGCTTGTTGCGTTCGTGTGATAATATGGATGCCGTATCACGTACGTTCGTATGGATAAGGCGGTTAACTATGAAAACGAACATAAAAAAAACGTGTATTAAAGTTTGAAGGTGAATGAATATTGATAAAAAATATATATAAACAATAAAAAAATAAACTAAAATTCCCCATAAAGGAATATTATATATACTGGTTGTAACAGCAAGTTACCGATAAATTCCTGCACATATTTGGAGTAAAAAATGTAAATGTAATTTTATCTCTGGTGAAATGTTTCGGTTAATTTTTTTTTAATTCAAGCTAAACAAAACAAAAAATGTACATGTCATCATTGGGCAATCAGACAAGTAACCGTCCAATACCTACTTTTTTATGTTTTTAGGCTCAGGGGCCTTAGTCTGTAACTTTTGCGTTATGTAACGCAAGTTAAATCGGCCACAAACAACATATTTTGACAGTTTGGTAGTCCGTATAGCGCTAACAAGCTAAAGGTTACGTTTACGTTAAGAGACAAAGAAGGCGACGATACGTTTATGAAAACTGACAAAGTGTGTTGTTTATGGCCGATTTAACTTGCGTTAGCTAACGCAAAAATATAGCCACTTGAATCACTGGTTAAATTCTGCGGGTATGTACTGTTACACCTTGAACTTACATATTCAAAATCTCAGAATTTAATGAACCCGTGCAGTAATGGACTTCCATCATAAACCCACATAGTTATCTACATGACTCTATATCATCTGGATGAGCAATGTTCATTGGTTCAAAATGGTACATTATCATGCGAATCAACAAATTTGTTACTGGCGTTTGTTAAAACTTTAATTATCTTATTATTTTGTTATTTGTACCGATTGTTAAATTATTTCCGAAGCTATTGCGCTGCACATATTCTTTGTCCATGTGCAGAAAGAAAATGTATAAAAGCTTACACAAAATTAAACAGTGTTTTATTACCTCGGTTTTGTTACTATTCTTAGTAACATATGGACGGACAATTTCGGTAACAAAACCGACAGATTGAAAAGAACGGTTCGCACTAAGATTTTATGTTCATGGCATTCGAGTAAAGTACTATTATTACTGACGTCATAAGGAAAAAGTCGACAAAAATCAGATTTAACTAAACATGAGAAAATGTCCTCTTTTTTCCAGTTTTCTTCCGGGAAACCAATAAATACAAAATATGAATTAACAATTTAAGTAAAACATATTACCTACCTAGATATAAACCAATGTTTGAATTTTTCCTCTCCAAAAGCCTGTGTATTTTTATAGTGTGTTGTAGGGTGGTTGACAAAACTCTTGAAATCATGTTGACCCAACTTTATAAAGGTCGGTTTTGTTATTAGTTGTTTTTGTGTTTAATTCGTAGAACTCCATTTATTTATTTTTTAAATTTAATGTAAATCAAATTTAATAATGTTATTATTAAGTTCTGCAAGTATTTTTAGTTGTTATTATTGTGACAGCTGTTTCACATTGCTACGACTTATTTATATGATAAAAAAAAAAAAAACTTTGTTTTAATTCCACTTTATTATTTTTTCATCCAACCGGTTTCGATTCAACCTGAACCTTCCTCAGGGGTGAATAAAAATATATTAAACATAATACAGAAATACATGGTATTTAATAGAAAATTGGAAGAGAAAGACAGAACATCAACTTAGGTGGGGGGCAAGGAAAGAAGAGCTACAGAGGGAGGGGTGAAAGTGGGCGGAGGTAATGGAAATATTTTAAAAATGGGGGTATTAGACAAATCTAGTTGTTTATTAAGTAGATCGGTTTTATTGATTTTTAATGACTTTTTTTATTTCAAGGGCTTCAAGATTATTAAGGCGTAGACCTATCCCATTTCTATGTAATACATCTATCCCGGAAGATTTATTAAATGAATGATTGTTATCGATAAGGTGGGTGGCGAATTCTGAAAATCCGACACTGTGTAGACATCTCAAGTGTTCGACCACTCTTATTTGAATGTTTCTAGCCGTTTTACCGATGTAAAAGGCTGGACAATCGTTACATTTGAGTTTATGATTTAATTTACCCCCACTCCTTTAAAAATTTGGATGGATGGGTAATGATTTATTATCGGTAAAACCGATTTAGTTAAAAAACAATTAAAGTTCTGAATTCTGTGAGGTTTTCACATGTGAAAACCTTATAAAACCACAGATTAACCACAGTTTGATAATGGCCCTAAACGCCGAAACAGCTGTCACAATAATAACAACTAAAAATACTTGCCGAACTTAATAATAACATTATTAAATTTGATTTACAATACATTAAAAAAAAAAGTCGGTTTTGTTACCGATTTGTCGGTTTGGTTACCTGATTCAATTTTTTCTTATAGTTTAACATTAAATTCCCAACATTTTTTCTAAAAATTTGGAATCATATACTATCTTACAGAACAGTAAATTTTTGCATTTCATAAATATTAGAAAATTTATTTTATTAACACGGAGACTTTTTATTTATTTATTAATGAATTAAAAATTACTTTGTAATCCCCACTTTATTAATATATACGTATCAACATTCGCCCTTGAGGTGATTTTCCCACGAAAACGGCGCTATAGAAGTAATCCAATTATAACACGTTTCGAAAGCGAATCTTTCCTCATCAAGACATACAGAATGCTAAAAAATAATAATGTAAGTATAAACAACTGATAAACATAGAACAGAATAAAGTAAGAATAGACTAAATTTAAATAAAAACAAATATTGTTAAAAGTAGGTAAGTAATTAATCAAAAATGTTGATAAAAAAAATATTAAAAAATTGAATAACTAATTTATATTAGAAATTAAAAAAAAAAATATTATTAATTATATTTAATTAATTATTTAAACTTTTTATAACTTTTTAAAAGTTCAAATTTGTCTAATTGTAAGCCGGTTGTATTTGTCTGTAAATTTTTTTTATTTCAAAAGAACGATTTGTTTCCAAAATATGATTGGCAAATTCAGAATAATTATTATTACTTAAACACCTTAGGTGTTCCTTAACTCTAATATTAAATTTTATTGAAGTCTTTCCTATGTAAAAAAAAATGCAATTGTTACTAATTAATGTATATACCCCCGATTTATTTATTTATCACAAAATAAAATGATAGTGATAAAACGAAAGGTAAATGCGAAATGGAGGGGAAGGGGGGAATTTCGCAGAGATAAATTATACGGTAACAAAACCGAACGAAATGTATAGCCTTTTAGTAATTTTGCTGATTTTTTACTAAAATATCGAGGCTCAAACCATTTTACACAAATGAAAGTTAACACGTCGACATAGCTTTTCCGCAAAGTTGGAATATTTTACCAGGGTTGTGAATAATAAAATAGTTCAATTTATGAATAGTCATTGTTCAGCATAATAAATTGTTCAACGAATCAAGCTGCGACATACGATGCACACGCGATGGCTTACAACGGATCTCTGAAAATATCGCGTTTGCGATAACGCGAATTTTAAAATTAAATTCGACATTTTCACCCGAATAACACGAATTTTGCAATTTTCACGACAACAACGCGAAACGCGTACTTTTCGTATTTTTCACGCGACCGAACGGTGTTCTGCCACTTTTTTTGCAGCAAAATACCAAAAAGTTACATTACATAACTTTTGTTGCAAACTAAACTGCTTTTGCTGAAAAATAACACCGACTTTTCCAAAAATAACGCGAATTTCGTCAAAAATAACGCAAATTTCGTCATAAATCTATTCTATTATATATGTTTTTTTTTTAAATCAGTTGCTATTTTAGAGTGAATGTGTTGAGTGGATATTCGGTACCTAGTTTTGCAGTAAGTAGGTACCGGGGTGAAATGAAGGAAAATAACGAACAGTGCACTGTTCGATTTAAAAGTAGGTCAACTTTAAAAATTCAGCCGGAAGAATAATACGAAAAGATTTTATAATAACCTTTGCATGGCAAATTCTTAACTATTTATCGATCATGGAATAAGCTTTCTCGACTTCGGGGAAGAAAATGCACGCCATGAAATGGGGTTAGTACTGAATACGGAGCAGATTCTTATATGGAAATAGTATATTACTTATTCATATGTCTTATTACAAATGACATGATTCAAATACATTTTCACACGGGCTTGTATAACTTTATAATTATATATTAGTATTACTGTCTGTATCAGTATTTTCTCCTTAAATAATAAAAAAATAAATAAAAAAAAAAAACAAAAAAAAACAAAACAAAAAGATGTGATGTAGAATCATCCCCTTTTGGAAACTACTACTAATTCCTGGATATCGTTTGGTGAAAGTAAAAAACATGCATTTGGACCATTGTGCTTTTTAAACTTATCTTCCAATGAGTCATCTTGGTGTTGTCATTTGAAAAGTTTCAAACAATCGCAACGCCCTCATTTTATGTCTACTATAAAATGTCAGACTGTACTGAAAATTTAAAAACAATTTTATTTAAAAATAAAAATAAGCCGGTGGTAAAGACTGAAAATTATTCTCCATTTTAATTAATCCGTAATAATTTCCAAAAAAGCTCTATTCAAAGAAATATCTCTCGGTACAACCTATTTACATAAATATATGTATGTAAATACATATATAACAAATTTATTATTATCTTCTTAATGCATTTTCTAAATGAAGAATATAGGATAATAGAGAAAAACACGGCGGGAAATGCTAATGGCGAAAATCACTTGGAGAAAACGAGCTTCCAAAGGTTAGCTGTCAGTTTTGCCGCCAATTATTTACCCGGGAATATCTAATTTGAATTTTGTAAAAATAAAAGAACTTTCCGGAATTGGCAATGCGATCATTATCTATGCTTGATAGTGTCGGCTTAGAAAATGCAACCTATTTTTATATAGATTTAAGTATCAAAAACGTGAAAGAAGGAACTCCAGTTCTTTTTTGTATTATCAATAATGACGTTCTAACTTAAATATTAGTAAAAAAAAATTCAAGTTCCAATTTTTCAAAGCCCGCCAAAACGCTCCAAATCTATGGCCGGTCGATTTTGGGGTTAGAATGTCAAATGTCAAAACGAGGAAGAGCATTACCGTACCCACATAATTTTATATTCTATTCATAGTAACTAACAATAATAAAATGACGTACCGTTTTAAAATTGTTAATTGAAAGTATAATAATAGTATTTAACATTATCATTATCATAATATCAGTATTGAAAATAATTGATCTGCCAATGAATATTCTTATTTCTTTCATTAATAATAGTTTTTTTTACATAGAACAACAGTTATAAAGTTTTAAGTCACCGAAATTAAGTATAAATTTTGCCAAGAAAAAAACATTTAAACAATTAAAATACAAAACAAAGCCGACCAAAAAAATTCCACACAAATCCAAAACCAGATGACGCGCGAACGAAAAATGTGACGTCCGAATGCAATGGTACCAACATAATATTTTTCACTGGAGTTCATTATTAGCAGTAAATTTAACGTTCTACAATTTATAAAGGAAACTTCTTCATCGAAGCGTAGGTTGAGGTTTTCAAAGTCCATTACATTTTAAATGAAATAGTACAACTTGGGCGTAAATAAATAAATAAAATGACACCACAAAATAATTTTACATTTATTGACAAAATAAATAAATAATCATCAAATCAACATTTGAATGATCTCCGTGAAACGCCCATTCTCGGCCCATTTCAGCTTTTATCACAATTTCAGAGTGTAAGATACTCTCAGTATCGCCCTGGTGAAAGATCACTATTCAGAATTGAAACGTTACTTGAAATGGATTTAAGCCGTATTTGGTGACCAGATCTGAATAGACAAGTATTTTTCCACCTTCCTCTTCCCCTTCTCCTTCCTCTCCCCAATACCTTCAGCCTCACAACATTCCCCAATTGGGGATGCCATAGTCTCACTGGCTCCAGACGGTTGGGAGCAGTTGGGACTCTAGTGCGGCATTCATATAAAAAAATAAAAAATAAATGTGATAATATGACATAACGGTCATACTGTAATGCTTGTCATAAAAGAAAAATACAAATAGGTACACCGTTCAACCCTAGAAAACTAATCTGTCGTTTGGACTAACACTGCGTATATTTTATGCTGTATCTTTCTAACGAATGCGCCGATCGCGCTTGTTCTCCGTGCCGACTCAGTGGCGTATATGTGCTTACAGGGAGTGAATGAACTGCGGGGGTAGGTGCTGACATTTTCTATATACGAGACCCTTGTTAGTCTAGTCGGCGAGAACACAAGGTATATAAAAGTGTCAATTGTACCAAAAAATAATAATTTTTATTAAATTTTGGAATAACTATTGAAGCTTATAAACCGCATTGTAATATATTTTTAATGTTGACGATAATATTAACAACTCTCAAAATGAAACAAGAAATTGAAAATAAGAAAATAACGGTAGCAATCGGGAGTCGAATCCAGGACCTTATATGGTCTATCCGGGACGTTGCGCTCTATTCTGGTTTCATTTTGAGAGTTGTTAAAATTATCTTCAATGGTTAAAAATAATTTTTAGTTTTATAAGAGAATGAACCTTTTAAAGTTGGTTATAGAGAACGAAAAAAAACTTTCATTCTCGCTAATTTTCTTGAGATTTATGTCACTGATATATATATATATATATATGTGAAATAAATACTGTAAACTAAAACATTTTATTTTTTATCCTTTATATAAAGTTGTTTGATAAAATAATATACGCGTTTTTTTTTTTTTTATATGAATACCTCACAAGAGTCCCAACTGCTCCCAACCGTCTGGAGCCAGTGAGACTATGGCACTCCCAATTGGGGAATGTTGTGAGGCTGAAGGTATTGGGGAGGGAAGGGAGAAGGGAAGAGGAAGGTTGGGAATACCTTGCTATTCAGATCTGGTCACCAAACACAGCTAAAAAAGCCATTTCAAGCAACGTTTCAATTCTGAATGGTGGTCTTTCACCAGGGCGATACTGAGAGTATCTTTCCACTCTGGAACGCGCGCAAACATACTATATATTATTTTTAAATGAATTAATTGTGAAACAACACAAATTAATTAAATAAAAATTACTTGCGCACGCCGGGATTTGAACCCGCGACCTTCGGATTCGTAGTCGAGAGCCTTACCCCTCGACCATGGAGGTCGTCGTTTGAAACCTTTTTGAAAATAAAAAAAAGCATTTTGTGAGGGGTGATAGTAGTGTTAGTCAAATTGACAAATGATTAGTCTTTACGCATAAAAATTATGATTAGTATTTCTAGGGTAAAAAAAAATATCAAGGCAGACCCCATCAGTTGTTATTACATTAATCAAATTTCATCGTGTGTGTCATTTTTAAACTAAGGCAGTGGTTTCCAAACTTGTTCGCTTCGCGGCACATGTCATTATTTTTGAAAAGTAAGTAAAGTGCACGTAAGTTAAATTACTTTTTTTTATTGGAATAACTTACTGAAGCTTACAAATCTCAGTGTAATATTTTCAATCATTGAAGACAATATTAGCAAATCCCAAATGAAATATGAAACAGAAAAGACAACGAAAAAAAGGTAACGGTCGCATCTGGTCCCGAATAGACCTCTGCAGTTACCTTTTTTTTTATTTTCCGTGTCTTTTCTGTTTCATAGATCATTTGAGATTTGTTAATATTATCTTCAATAATTAAAAATATTACAATGAGATTCATAATGTTAATGTGCGGTGAGGACTATCGCCCGGTGTGTTTGTTATCCCGATATTCCAACGGTAAGTGCATTAAAAAAAAATGTTAATGTTTCAATTAATCAAAAAAATTCTAGTGAATTTGCCGACGTAAGCTTCGCCCTACGCGCAGCGAAGAGAAAAAAAACTTTAAAAATTCAAAAGACTTAACTCAACAATTTGAGATACAAAATTATGCATTACGTTTCTTAAACTAATTAAAATGGTAGAGCCTGTATACCAAAGAGGCGGAAAAGCTGTACCTACCCTAAGAAAAACTAATCAAATAAAGAAAATAAACGATATTAGATAAAATACGACATGTTTTTTATCAAAACGTGTTTTTCCTTGAATTTGGTAAGGGTTCTTGTACGCCCATTTATTCAGTTGGCCACAACAATCAGCGGAAAATGAAATAGCCATTTTTAAATATTCAATTTAAAAAAACTGCATGCGGCCTACGTTTGGTCATAGAGCAATGCACGCCACTGCTCCAGACAAACTGTCATGTGACAGCATTGTGTGATTACTCGTTTTGTTTTTGTCAACACTACTATAATATCTATTCCTTATAATAAAATAAATAATAAAAACAACAAAAAAAACACAAAATAAAATAAAACTTGTAGGTAGTGATTTTTCAATCGGAAAACTGTTAAATATTTAGAATACAAATCATTTATTTAAATTAATTATCGAAAATAATTTATCTTTCGCAAGTTATATTCGGAAAGTTCCTCGGGTAGGTACTTTAAACTCAAAAAAGTAAGAGATGTAGAGAAATCAGATTTTGAATAATGTTCCACCAAAATTAATACTTTCTGCCTTCGAAACTGTTAATTTGTAGATGATTTCCATTGTAACTAGTTTCCACTGTAATGTTAAAATTAAGGCTAAACGAAACGTAATAAGAGTTCACAGACGGCACTTTAAAATTAAACAGTATTTTTATAATTTTCTTGAAGGAAGGCGATCCACCGGCTAAACTTCCAACCAAACCAAGCGTACCTCATGGAGGTGGCGACAAGGTGTAAATTTCCGCTTAACATCGGCCGCACGTTTCGATTTACGCAAAGAAAACATCACCAAAATTCGTATTTTATTTTATTTTATTTTTTATAAAGCTCAGGTATAAATATTAAAATGTTTTAAGGTCATATTCTAAAAAAACTTAATTTGCTACAATGAACAATACGAAAATATCAGAAAAAGGGTTCGTGAGTAGGAGATTTTGCGCTTTGAACATTTTTTTAATGAGGAACGGCTGCGCAGACTGTTTCATACAAAACTTAATTTAGGATTTGAGGCCAAAATACTAACCCAAATCTAATGATATTTATTTTCATCAAAAGGTATGGCAAATATCTAGTGCGGATTAGGAGTACTTTTTTAACTTATAAAATAAAGGCCATTAAAGAAATCGAATTTTTCACGATTTCAGAGGCAATTTTAGCAATTATTTTAGCGGCAAATGGTGATATAATGTTTTATTCTTTTATTTTATTTTGGATAATCATAGTTACTTCGCAAATACGACAATTAAAAAAATAATAATAACCACAAACCGCAAATAATTGTCTAGATTGCCTCTAAAGTCATGAAAAATTGATTTGAATTTTAATGACCCATATTTCACCATTTAAAACAAAAATAAATAAAACACTTCTAATCCGTGTTAGATATTTACTATACCTTTAAGTTAAAAAAGATTATTCAGTTTGGACTGATATTTTAGGCTCAAATTCAAAATTAAATTTTGTATGAAACATGGCGCGCAGCCGTTCCTCTTAAACGAAATGCCAAATGTGTTCAACTTGCAGCATTTAATTAAATAATCTATGATATCCGAAGGTCGCGGGTTCAAATCCCGGCGTGCGCAAGTAAATTTTATTTAATTAATTTGTGTTGTTTCACAATTAATTAATTTAAAATAATATATAGTATATTTGCGCACGTTCCAGAGTGGAAGATACTCTCAGTATCGCCCTGGTGAAAGACCACCATTCAGAATTGAAACGTTGCTTGAAATGGCTTTTAGCCGTGTTTGGTGACCAGATCTGAATAGCCAGGTATTTCCCCTTTTCCCCACCTCTCCCTTTTCTCCTTCCCGTCCTTAATACCTTCAGCCTCACAACATTCCCCAATTGGGAATGCCATAGTCTCACTGGCTCCAGACGGTTGGGAGCAGTTGGGACTCTTGTGCGGTATTCATGTAAAAAAAAAAAGGCCATCAAATTCTCAAACCGAAAACACATGATTTTGTATTACTTCCCATTGCATCGCCTCAACTCAAAATTTCGCAATACCTCTTAATCCCTCCCCCCTTTAGCGTTCTGCCTCTTCCCCAGTATTTGTAGTCCCTTTCTATTTATGTGAGCTTATCGCTGTTTCAACGTTCCATTGTTTCATTATATATTTTGTCTCTCTCTTATCCTATTTTGTATTTTGTTTCGCCTATATATATCACTCGGTGTATTTTCGTTAGTTTTAAATTTTACCCCGACGAAGCTTGGGATAAGCGAAACCGGTTGGTGAGTAATTTAAAATAAATAAGTGGTTCAAATCAAAGTCTTTGTTTTATTAAATGTGGAGTATCTAGCATATAAAATAATATTTGGTTATTTTTTTATTATTATTCTAAAATTGTTCTGTTGATTTACGTTTGTAGTTATTTAAAAAAAAATTGTTTGCATATTGAATTCTTTTTATTATTTTATCATTACGTATGTAAATACTCCTCCCATAACCACGAGCTACTGGAGCTCAACCTATGGAGAGTAGATCAATAGGAAGTTTAAAAAATCATGTAAATGATATATTATGTTTCAATTATGTACATTTTTTTGTAATAAATAAAAGTAAATAAATTAATTTATAAATACGTCAAACCACAAAGTAATTGCTTTATACGAAAACATATTATCTTTTGCTTTCTTGGTTCGTTTTTCTTAGGCACAGCGTTTCAGCATTTATAGATTGCACGCCACTGGTAGTAAGAGGGTAAAACCGGTCCGAACCCAAATAAATAAGTGGAACAAACTCAAAAAAAACTATTTCATTTCAACATTTCTGCTTAGTATGACATGATGGTAGGAGTTTTTCAAATATTGTGGGGGTTATTCGTAACCCAGAATGTTTGTCCTTCTTCAAAAAAATATTAATAATAATTTTCTAAGTTAACTAGTGTCACGTTGTGCTATATCTGCCACCAAATGACAGTCTTCACAAAACTCTTTCTATCTCCCTTCCTCTTATCATCAGACATTTGTTGTAGAAAGAGAGAACACCAGCTTTCTCTTTACGTGATATTCTATTGTCAAGAGCCGAGGGGATTAATTTATTAATACTACTATATATATAAAAACCAATGTAAGTTTGTTTGTTTGTCCTCGATTTCTCGAAAATTACTTGACCGGTTTCGCTGAAAATAGCAAAGTTTGTTTTTATTAGTGCCGGTAAGGTTTAGAAAGTAGTTTGAATGAAATCCAATATGTAAAACTGTTGCTATAACGTTTTAAAATTAGTATGAAAAACATTGAACCCGCCATGTTTTATTTACGTTAGCCCATAGATATAAGACTGGTTAGCCACAGATTGCATATCCAAAAGAAGAAGGTTGTTTTGGGTAGTATATTTTCAAAATGGAAAACACGAGTAGGTACCCACTAAGAACTTTATGATAAAGATATAACAAAAAAAAAATAAACGTTTGGAATGAAATAAAATAGTCAAATGAATGTTTCTTTAATTGGAGATAGTTACTTTCGCTGGCAAATCAATTATGGCACCCTAATGACAAGCAAGAATTCACAACTTAACATAACTTTATTCCAAAAAAACCCCGAGCAAGGCCGGGTACACATCAGGTAGTAAATAATAAAATAGATACGACAAATAGGAACTTACGGAGAACTGAGGCGGCCAACAGCGAATACACGAGAACCAGAAATGCTGAAACAAGGTTTAAAAAAATATATCAGTTATGTATTACACTTCACAATAATATATACATTACATTGTATTTATGGTCCAAAAAAAGCTCAATAAAAATGCACCACGGAGTTGACACATTACGATGTACCCTATAATTCATTGGAGGGGAGAATGATACAATGTAAAACTTTATTTATATATTTGAATAATTTTACGACGTAAATAATGTGATTTACATAAATCTACAATAATATGTATTCAGGTAATGTACTTTTCGATTTGTTTTCTTATCTAACTTAAAATCTTTTATTTAACTTACCTTTAACATCCTTGCATTAATACAAATAACCCAATATACTGCAACTAACTGATACCAAAAAAAAAAAAAACAAACAAACAAACAAACAAACAACAACAAAATGTTTATAATCATTGTACCTTATTTGTTTGAATGTATGTTTCAAAAATTGAATTAATAATAAATTAAAAAATTTTTAAAAAGGTAAACAGATAGTTAAATAATGTTCATCATCCTTGCAGGGAGAAACCGGCAAATTTAAAATAAATAAACAAAACAGTACGAACACTTATATATTTTTTTATTATTACGAAAATATTATAACTCAATTTTACAGTCTGACAATAGTGGACAAAAAATAAGGACGCTGCGATCGTTTAAAATGTTTTAAATGGTATCACCAAAATGGCTCATACGAAAATTATTGTAATAATAAAAATATAAAAACACACAATGGTCCAAGTGCATATTTTTTACTTTAATCAAACGGTGTTTAGAAATTGGTGGTACTTTCCGAAATGATATGATTCTACATCATATTATTCATATTCTAAGACAACAATATGTTAAAACTTTTTTCAAGAATTTATTGCCCACATAGAAGGTGATTTTTTTGTATTTATGTATGAAAGAACGAAGCATTAGATGCTAGATAAATAAATAAAATCAAATTCACAGATCAAAATGACAAATTAAAAAAAAAAAAACGTGAAAAAATTAATTTGCGTTGTTTCTTTAAAACAAACTGTCAAATGCGAATACGTAAAAAACATTTGTATGTGAAAAACATATTTCAAATACGAAGTGAGCAGCTTGGTTTTGCCATAGTAATGACACTTTGTAGTTCCAAAATAATAGATACCTACAATTAAACGTCAAGCGCGATGTTTTTTTTATCATATTAAAATATTTTATTTACCTGAGAATTGAACGCGAATCGAACGAAACATCGTAACTATAACTCGGCTAAGAACCGGCCTAATTGTCGTAGGACGCGTAGACGGTGTTGCTACGCCGGCTACGGCAGACATACTGGAGACTTCAGACTAGGAGTTGGGAGTTGGGAGTATTGGAGTCTGGGAGATATCTCCCTTTCTTAGCGCTTTGTCTGTTTACAACGGAATATAATTTTAAATTTAAGTCAATAATATCTACGCCTTAGATTTTAAAAAAATAATACAATTTTAATAGTTATTCCGATAATTTTGAAACATTCATGTCCTTTCTGGCGTGAGTGCGTCGTGTCAAATGATTGTTAAAAACATAAAATTCAAACATTGTCACGAAAATTTCCGTAAAAGTAAACTAAATTTTTTACCAAGATTAAAATATCTTAAAGGTTAAAGAATTAATTAACGAATTTCGAAGAATCGATTTAATAAAAAAACTGTTGTGAAATAATTTTTTCACAATACATTTTTCGATAAAAAAAAAAAACTTTTATCCATATGGTGAATAAACTGTAGAGTAATAATTAAATCCATTGAGAATTAACGGATAATATTATTAATGAAAAATGTATTCCCAAAACTATTAAATCAATTAGTAAAAAATAAAACTATATTAAAAAAATTATCTACTCAATTTTAAAGAAAAAAATGAGTACCTTACTGACTAACACACTTACACTACAAATACAAAAACTACAAATCTACTTAACATTCCAAAATTAAATACATTTTTTACCTAAAAAATCATAAATTCCATGCGACTAAATTGTATAAGTGCACTTAAATGATATTAAAAATACCATGGAGATAAAAAAGTTGAAAAACATGATGAGGAAAGATGTGTTTTCACGGCTAAAAGTGTTTTCTTGAATAGTTTTTCATAATACATATTAAGAAGACAGTAAACATTTACCAAAAGTTATCTGGTAAATATCTTACAGGGTTCGATAAATATAAAAAATATGCGTTAAGTGACTACCAGACTCTCCCCTACTTTACTTCCAAGGACAATGACTATTATCATTGAATGGACTATTACTATTATGGATTTATAATTTTAATGTGTATATTTTAGTTCCTCAACACTAGGCAGCCAGGCTATGGCGGCCAATAGATCTTCAAAATTTGTGTGAAAATGTATTTAAGCGAACGCACTAGGTAGCCATATATCATTGGCTGCGGGAGCCAAACGAAACATGGAGATAGGCAGCCATGGCTCCTTGCAGCCAAGTGCGATGTATGGAAATGTATGTGGCTGCCTCAGTCCCCACGCACTTGTCGCGGCAGCCAGACGTTTCTCGTGGTCGCCGCAGCGTGGCTGCCTAGTGCGAGGCCGGCCTAATTTTACATAACTTAAATTTTAAAAAAACCCAAAGAAAAAGTTGGTCACAAACCCCGAAACACAATTCTGAGATATCGATATTTGAATGTTGGAGATAAACTCTTATTTGTATGCTTTTGTAGTTACCTGCTGAACTTGCCGATAAAATTTACTATTTCGACAGCCGTCAAACACCTGAAGCACGGCAACACTAGTGACATCCTTGGTTTTTGGTGTGATGAAATTGGATTCGCAAAAAAACCCGCGAAAGCTTTGGCATAGCACACCTCTCTTGAAGCGACTTCTCTAGCAGCCTACTTTAACAGTAAAGTCCAAAATATAAGAGCCCTTAGTGGAGCGAGGTCACCTTCCGTAACTGCACCAAGACCGCTGTCTGGTGATCTCACAAAATTTTCAAATGTTATGGTAGAGCATATATCGTGGGCTATAATATCTTGTCCGAATAACAATATGCTCAAGATACTCTGTCTACCTGGCTCATAAAAAAATGTCTCCCAGATATAGCACCTGTAATTACCACCAATATTCAGAGATCACTAAAAAAATTCACTTGTCCCCGGCACTCAAAAGTCACTAATAACACTAATCTTGAAAAAAAACATATCTCGATGCTGACAATGCGGATAGTTACAGGAATATATCTAACATACATTGTCTTACCAAATTGCTAGAGAAAATCGTAGCTAAGCAATTGGTGGAGTATTTGAACTGTGCTGATTTGTTTGCAAAAAATCAGTCGGCCTATAGACAGTTTCATTCAACAGGAACTGTTCTTTTGCGGATCATTTCAGATATGATTCTTGGCATGGAAGCAGGAAAAGTGGGGTTAGTATCCATCCTTGATACGAGTGCTGAATTCGATACGCTGGATCATAGTATTCTAGAAAATGTGCTTGATACCGAATTTGGCATTCGGAGTGATGTACTACAATGGATGACATCTTACCTGTCTGGACAAATAGGATCAGTAATTTTCAATAAACATGCTTCACCTGAAACTACAATTAAATTTGGAGTTCCCCAAGGTTCCGTCCTGGGTCCCATTCTCTTTATTCTGTATATGAATCTTCTTGAACACCTTATTCACTCAGCCGGTTTTGAATCACAAGGCTATGCATATGATTGTTTAATTTTCAAGTTTGTTCTCCGGATGAAAAAGACATCCTAAAAAATGAGGTAGTTTACTTTATTGACACAGTATCAAGTTGGATGTCTGTTAATAAACTCGAACTTAACCCGATCAAAATAGCGTTCATTTGGATAGCTTCTCCCGAAAGGCAGGCCCTTCATGACTACAGTCTGATTCACTTTCAGCGCACTGATATCATTCCTTCCAAAGAAATCAAATTTCTTGGTTTCACTATCGACAGTTGTCTATCTCTCGAGTCGCAAATCTCAAAGGCCGTAAGTTCTGGCTTTTTCGATCTTAGGCAGATAAAATCAATCAGAAGGTGCCTTCCCTCTAATGGAGCTAAAACAGTATTAAATTCCTTTGTTGTCTCACGTATGGACTACTGTAATAGTGCATATGCTGGTCTCCCCCAGAAACAACTCAACAGGATCCAGTTCATCTTTAATGATGCAGCGAGAATGATATATGGTGAGCCTAAATATTCTCACATAACTCCACTTCTAAGGAATCGCCTTCATTGGCTTCGATGCCCTGAAAGAATAGAATACGAGATTCAAATAAACACGTGTACTATGATCGCGCACTATGATCGTATGTCCGGCACGGTCATCTGGAATAAGCTTTCACAAATATTGCTAACATCCAGAATTTAGCAGAGTTCAAGAGGGTCTTAAAAACGAAATTGTTCTCAAAATCCTCTGAAATATAAAATATAACTTCATTTACGTAGAAATAAAATTCAGGCCATTTTTTCATTTTGATCCTCCATTACTTATTTAGTTGTGGTTTTCTCCCTACGTGAATCCTTGCTATTCGATGCCCTTAGTATCCAGTGAAAATCATGTACATAATGTCATAAAATATTCACTTGCTCCTTTGTTATCTGTGCCTACTTTATATTTGATTATTTACACATTTTACAATAGTTTACACTAGGGGCCTAGTTATAGCAAGCGCCCAGGGCACGCGCATGGGGCACTACAGTATAGGGCTCTATGCAATGAATTATATCAGGCGGACGATGCTCATCGGTGCACTCCTTCCTTACTAACTAGACCCTAAATTGTTATATTACAATATCTAAAATGTTCATCTAAGTGAGTCTGCTACTAAAATGAATTCTTTTTGATTAAAAAACCTTTGTAACTTTTTTCCACTTATTTATTTTCGACCGGACCGGTTTCACCCTATGGAATTCCACCATGAATTGACAGTTTCAAAATTAGAAATAATTATGAGTCTGCTACTCATGAATATTTTAAATTGTATATTAGGTTAGGTTATTTAGTGTATATTTTCTTGCTCTTTTGATATTTGTATATTACATTTGATTATTTATACCCCTAGTTTATTCTTAATTATTACATAGTATTTATTCTAAATTGTACATGTAATTGAGTCTGCTGATCATGAATATTTTAAGTCATTTCAAGTTTTAATTAGCGTTTCGGGGTCTGAGCTGCCGAA
Organism: Halesus radiatus; assembly: GCA_022606495.2. NCBI lineage: Eukaryota > Metazoa > Arthropoda > Insecta > Trichoptera > Limnephilidae > Halesus > Halesus radiatus. Next base: position 37,408 of record JAHDVE020000336.1, on the reverse strand, counting down.
ATGAAATTTTTGAGAGGGGTTGCAGGGGTCACAAGGTGCAATCGAATAAGAAGCTCGATGATCCGGGAAGAGCTAAACATCGAACCACTATCACTCTTCATAGAAAGGTCGCAACTGAGGTGGCTTGGGCACGAGTTAAGAATGCCAGAAGGTCGAATTTCGCTGAAAATTCTGAGTGCCATTCCAGGGGGAAGATGTTCAGTGTGCCGCCCCAGACATGAGTGGGAGAAGCAACCCCAGAGGCTGTGCGAGGAGAGGCTGGACCTACTATGAACGAATGTCGTTAACGTACCACAGGACACGGAAGCCTGGAGGCGCCTTGTCGATGTGATGGGCCCCTGACCCGAGTAGGACAAGGGGAAGAAGATATATGTATGTAGTTTTAATTTGCATACATATAGTATATCTGTTATTTTACAATTATATTAGGTTAGGTTAGTTAGTATAAAGCGCACTTGAGGTGAACCTTCACAAAAATGTGCTATAGAAATTAACTCTTATTATTGTTATTCACATTTCCTATACAGTTGCCGGGTTTCCTAATAGATTCATTCTGTTCCTGTTGTTCAGCTAGATTAGACTATCTCTCTTTGTTCCGTGTTCAATTCATATTACTTGTTATCTTGTGTTCTTATTATTTATATTGTGTAAATTTAATCATAAGCTTTTATAACAGTTATACAAATAAATCAACTCCTGTTAACCATTGGTGAGTCGCTTCATTAATCACAGATCCAAACACACGCTACATTGATTAATCCATTAGATTAAATATAAATACGCGTAACTTACAGTAATCCATCAACACATAATTTCCCTAATGTTGATTACTAAACTTTTATTATCACACTTATCTGTTAGTCAGGTAGATAAAACGTTAAAAAAAGTACTGATTAAATAGAAGACACTTTTTTATACTCTATTCCACTTTTATTTTTGATTGTGAGCGGTTTCAACCTGTGACGGCTATCTTCAGGCTTCACAGGCTGAAACCGGCCACGGTCAAAAATAAAAGTCGAATAGAGTTTAAAAATGTGTCTTTTATTCAATCATTATAATGGAATTTCACCATGTATTAACAGTTACAAAAATAGAAATGTTAAAAAGTATATTATATAGACTCTAAAAACATTCAAAACTGATTTGGCCTTAATATTACCCTAACTTTCAAATTGCCTTTTGCCTAAACGGGGACAAAATAATCTTGCACATGCCTTTTGGTTATTTGAAATGAATGATTTCTTGGCCCTTCTTGATTATGAGAATAATTACTGAATACAAGTCTAGTTTCGTGTCTTTCTCCATAGGCAAATTTGAAAAGAAAACAGGGACGTATAAGTACTAGCTGAAGTAACCGGCGTTATGAATGGTTTGGAGGAAAGTTTTGAGGTTGTGATGTGTAACCCTACTCCTTCCCCTACAGCTACCCCTACCCTACCACTATCCTACCCCATACTCCTTTTACCATATCATTAATTCAATATCCTTATCAGCCTTTACATCTCTCATAAAAATACTCCCCAAATACACAAACTCATCCACTTGCTCCAAGTATTCATAAGTTGTCCACAAATCTTTTTTTTTATGAACATATTATTATTTCTAATTTTGAAACTGTCAATTCATGGTGGAATTCCACATTAAAAAAAAAATTATTAAAAAAAACCTTTGTAACTATTTTCCACTTATTTATTTTCGACCGGACCGGTTTCACCCTATCACGGGCATCCTCAGACTGGTACAATGAATACTAAATCTATGGAATATATAGCATGAATGTCGGGAGTGAATTCCCTGCTTTTCTAATATCGTTTTTATTGTTTGAAATTTATTTCATTGCTGACGGTACTATTTATTGTGTTTTTAAAAACTACTTTCGGGATGGTTTATTACCCTCTGGAAAACGGATTACATTGGGTTTATTTACTGAATCCATGAGGTTTTTTTTTAAATTATATAAAGTCATTCGTCAGCTTTTATTTGAACAGATGGTTCTTTCTAGTTTTGTTATTTCCCTGTAATTTCCGTCTTGTTTGCTAAGATGAACTTTTATAGCAGTTTTGTCCCCTAGTCACATGAACTACGGATAACCAGGTACATATCGCATAAACTTTCGGTCTTTCATTCTCTCATACACAGACTATCTATCATATGTACCATTAAATAACATTAATTATAAAAAAGAGTTAGATACTATTAAAGTAATAGCAAATAATAATAGATATACTAGCGAGATAATAGACTCCCTCCTTAACAAAAAGAATAAAAAGTCTAAAATATTATTGTTTGAAACTTAGATCGCAGAACAGAACAAAATAGCATTGGGGTGTTAGAAGTAGTTAAAATGTTTTCAACTGAAGTCGAATGTTTGCTCCCTCCGGTAACCTCAGAGGTCAAGTTTTATCACATTGCTACTGTTAAAAAGCTGCATTTTACTGTCTTTAAATCTAACCCATAACCTATTCCAGCGCTGAAATAATGTGTAAAAATGAAACAAACGTACAAGACTCCAAAATTATATAGCAGATAATACATCAAATTGGAATTATTAATTTCCATTCAAAACTTATTGAAATAATTTTAAACCATTTGACTCTGATGTTTTAGGATGGGCTAGCATCGTCGTATTAATAGCTAGCATAAACGATAAAAGATAAGATAATGTAAATAATTTTTTAACCTGACGCGCCAGCGTATCCAACTGATAACGCAAAATTTGTATTCGTTGAACGCCAGCATGTCCTACAGGTAATGCAAAAAACATACTTTATTTTGTGGGATTTTCGAGCTTAAAAAATATTCATAGATTACTAAATTAAAGTATATTTATTAATTGATAAACTAAAGTTCTTAAAAACTTAAGACAAGATTTTTGTGCATGAAAATGCACAAAAATGCACAAAAAATGCAAAAAAATCTTGTCTTAAGTTTTTAAGAACTTTAGTTTATCAATTAATAAATATTTGACAAGTCAAAGCAATTTTCACCAATAAAATGTAGACATAATTTGTCTCGACGCCATCTATTTGAGGGATTTAGCCGTTACAAGCCTCTCTCATACTAATAAAGTTGGTTGTTTACAGGTAAAATATAATAAAAACAGTAATTATTGAATGGAACACTAGTATATATTGATTAACTTGGCGGGTTTGCGATAAGCCGATGTAGCTCAACGGTAGAGCATCTAACCGGACATTAGAAGGGTGCGGGTTCGAGTCCTGCCGGTGACATTTATCTTTGCTCGGAAGGTTTTTTCAATTTGGATGAGTGTTTTAGATTAATAATTATTGTTTATAAAAATAAAGTATATTTGTTTGAAAATAAAAAATCAGATAACAATTCTTGCTTTTCATTTTTTGATATGCCACTCGTTTGAAATTTAAAACAAAATAAATACTGTCAAGTATTGCATCATTCTTTGACACATAGTTCATTTGGGTTTTACTCTATAAAATCTTCTAAAATGTAAGGAAAAAAGTCTTTTTAAAAAAAAAAAAATTTTATATATTGTTTACACATTTATTTAGCTTCACGGAAATATAATAAAAGTTTTAGAGAATATTTTCGTATTTAATTTACATATTTTTTTTTATATCATTAGAGAGATTTTTTTTCTCTGAATACAAGTAGCTATTCTGGGGAAACTACCAATGACAGATATACACAATGTTTATAAATATATAAACACATTATCTGGTAAGACAGAATAATTTACAAAAACATAATTTTGCAAAAAAGAACAAGTTATTACGAAAATAGACTCAGCTGGTGCACGGCAGGCCAGCGCGCAGATTTACACTCAGCACACGACGGAATGAACAGACCATAGAAACTCGATGTTCCAAAGGTTAACCAATGAGATAAATAATATAAATGCACATATACACCATCAACGCAAATAAAAGAAGCACGGAACGAAACAAAAAAAAATGTCAGCGGAGACCCAATGCCATCTGTATTCTTCACTCCAAATAAGCTCAAGAACCGCTGGTTAACGTCTGTTGGATACATCCTGATACAACCTGAATATTAATATTCACATACTTGCATTATTTACCTTATTATTATGACTACTCCAATACACTATCACAATTGTATGCTCCCGTTCGCCGTATACAGAATTTAGGTAATAATTATAAAGATATTGCCGACATATTTGAGAAACATCCGCTATTAAGCCGACGATCAGACTGTAACACTTCCCTCATTTTTGTGACTTTGTCATCAGTTTTGGAAGTCGACGGTCGTCCAACACGCACATCATCTTCAATTGATTCCTAGCCGTTTTGGAATTGTTTGTGCCACTCGTAAACTCTTGCCTGTGACATGGGTTCATCTCCGAAGGCTTCATCTTCATCATGGCCAGGGTCGCAATACCGTTTTTTTTCAGCCGAACGCAGAATTTGATGGCTGCCCGCTGCTCCAGCAAATGTTGCATCTTGATTTCCGACGCAATGACAAAACACACTTTGCGCGGATCACTGTGCTAACTCTACAGTTGCTCGGAGAGGATTGAGCAGCGGTGTGTTTGGTAGCTGCGACTTCCCCCTACCATCCTCACCACTCGGTGCATCCCGCTACCCCTTCTAGCGAAGTCAGGAATTTTTTTCTCAATACTTTTGCGACAGACCCTGTGTACGAGGTGTGTTCAAAAGAAAAGGTGAATTTTGAATTTTCGCGGGCTGTGTACATTCGATTATCAAATTTTTTTATTGCTATGTTGGTACACAAATGTTTATCATATGTTAGCATTATCAGCCATTTTGGATTAGTGGTTTGTTTTTGACAACTGGAAAGGTTAGTCACGTTTTTGTATGTTCTTCGATTTTTTGAAAAAAATGGATCAAAGAATATCTATTAAATTTTGGGTTAAAAATGGAATAAAGTGATCCCACGCACTTAAGATGTTGACTGTGGCATTCGGTGAGGCTACTTTGTCTCAAAAGAGTGTATATAAATGGTAAAAGCGCTTTAAAGGCCGAGAAGATGTTAATGACGATGAGCGTCCTGGAGTTGCAACCACGTCAACAAACGAAGAAAACATCGAAACAGTGAAGAAAATGGTTTTGAAAAATCGTCAAATCACTATCAGGGAAGTTGCAGAGGATGTTGGCATATCAATCGGCTCGTGCCATGCAATTTTCTCGGATGTTTTGGACATGAAACGTGTGGCAGCGAAGTTTGTTCCGAAATTGCTGAATTTTGAGCAAAAGCAACGTCACATTAGTATCGCTCAGGAGTTGTTGAATGACGTCAACGACGATCCAGATTTACTCAAAAGGGTCATAACTGGTGATGAAACGTGGGTATATAGTTATGACGTCGAAACCAAGGCCCAATCATCCCAATGGAAGCGGCCAGAAGAGCCAAGACCGAAAAAAGCATGCCGATAGTTCGATCAAATGAGAAGGTATTGCTCACTGTTTTCTTCGATTACAATGGCGTGGTGCATTATGAGTTCTTGTCAACAGGTCGTACGGTTAATAAGGAATACTACAAGGAAGTTATGCAACGTTTGCGTGAAGTAATACGGCTCAAACGATCGGAATTGTGGAAAAACAAATCATGGATTTTGCATCACGATAATGCACCAACACACACATCAATGCTTGTTCGTGATTATTTGGCCAAAAACAACACCGTAATCATGCCTCAACCACCATATTCACCAGATTTGGGTCCCTGCGACTTTTTCCTATTCCCGAAACTGAAGAGACTAATGAAAGGAAAGCGTTTTGCCACAATTGATGAGATAAAGTCAGAATCGAAGAACGAGCTGATGGCCATACCGAAAAGCGCATTCCAGAAGTGCTTCGAGGATTGGAAGAAGCGCTGGAATAAGTGCATTATATTTGAGGGGGATTACTTTGAAGGGGAGAAAATGGATATTGATGAACATTCACCTTTTCTTTTGAACACACCTCGTATGTACAAATTTGTTTTTTTAATTTTCCATTTTTTCTATTTATTTGAATTTATATTAACATTGCTAGATTACTATATAACATATGTGAATGTACTGATAAAAAAAAGTTTAATATATAAAGCCCAATTTGGGCGTAAATAAATATTGACCGGTTAGTAGGTGAATGGACAAATGTGTCAGTTTCCCGCCCACGCTTAATGGGTTCAGCTGATCTGCTGGATAAGTCCCCCGTTATTGTACAAGCAACATGTTACGCATATAATTATGTTAGCAGGAGTTTAAAAATATTATCAGGTTATTCGTAACCCAGGAATGTATGTCTTCATTCTTAGATTTAAAAAAAATACTTTTTCTTATTTTTAAGTTCTAGTGTGCTGGAATTGCTCATCAGATAAGCAAAATTTGTAGCCAGTGAACACCGGTGAATCCGATAGGCAATGTCAATTTTTTTTCCTCTGAATATAAGCAGCTATTCTGAGGAAACTACTTATGATAGATACATGCAATTTTTATAAATATATAAATTTGTTATTTGGCAAGACAGTACAATTTATAAAAAAATAATTTTACAAAAAACAAGTAAGTTATTACGAAAATAGACTCGGGCGGGTAGCGCGCAAATTTACCCTCGGCACACTACGAAAGTATTGGATCGCGGGTGCTCGCCGTTCTAAAGGTTAATAAAAAAATGTCATTTTAGTAGACGCTGTTAGCGTGTTAGTAATGTTTTATTCATAAATTATGTATTCCAAAAGTGCCACACGGAAGAAATTGTCTCTCAACCTCGAAATGCTCAAACTGAATTCAATCGATGTTTTGTTAAAAATGCTGATAGCACTATCTCTAGGGAGATAATATTTTGTATAGATTTAAAACCATTCATTTCATTCTTACATGTACAAACTATGGAATAAAAAGTATTGATAATAAGCAGATGTAAAGAATAAAAGATCTTACAAATGCTGACAGATTATTTGGTAGATATAATTTAAATAAATTACAGTGAGTAAGAAGTCTTATATATTTATAAGAAAATGTTTAGATAAGTGTACATGTCAAAAGTTAAGATTGCGAGCAATCTATAGAAGGTATTACAGTGCATTTCAATTCAATTTGGTTGAGTTAATTCCCTGTCTTTGACCAGGATACGTCGTGTCAAAACCCTTAATTATGAATGAACCCAGTCCATATGGAAAATTGCGGAAAGGGTAATTAAATCATGCTGTTTTAAAACACTGTTCATTGTTATCCTCACCTCTTATAATCATCTTGAGGGTATGACAATCACCTTAATATAATAAATAATATCACTTTTCATGAAGACGCGAAGCCGATAAAACAAAAATAATATTTTTGACACTGACAGATCCAATTCAAAATATCATAGACTATTAATACTTAAAGCACATAGACCAAGAAATCTTTGTAAAATCACAGAATTTATTCTATTTTTTACAACCAACCCATTTCGCTCAACTAAGCTTCATCGGGGTGCAAAACTGAACTAAATTTTTAAGTTTAATTCTCCAGTGTTCCAATTGAAATTTAATTCACATCTAACATTCGAAAGTCATTTTTTCGTCTGCGGCCGGGTGAGTCGGTGTTATAATACCTATGTTGTTAAATCATAAGTGGTAACGGGAAACAGATGCAGTTGGCACCGGTTCAGTCCCCTAGACATGCATGTGTACTGAGACCTGATACCCCTCAGAAGGTGGATGGCTTCTCCGTGCCGTCGGGCGTAGTGGGCTTCAATGTCACGGGGGACGGCGGCCCGGGGCACTTGCAGTGGGTCATCTGATAGCCCATCGTGTAGAGCAGACATAATTCATGGCTTGGTGATTAATTTTTTTAGCCTGGTGGCACCCGTACGGACGGATTCCTGATTCGGTTTCCGAAATGTTTTTTTTTGTATTCGGGCACCTGAATGCACCCATTTCTTACTTGGGCCGGAACGACCTCGGGAACTGTGGGATCAGTTGCCGGCGAATTTAGGTAATGGTCGATACTAGCACCAGGGAACCGTTGCAACATTTGGTCCAGACGGAAAGAGGGAGAACTATATCCCTATGGGAGATGACAACCAGCCACAGGAGGAGCTGGTCGTCGAGACAGTTGAATTGAAAAATACATAATTTAGAAAAAAGAAATATACTGTTAGGTTAATAAAAATAAATAAAAAATAATTGCACATGCGGATTTTCAAAATACTTCACTTTATTTTTTACTTTACGTAAATCAAAATACGTAAATATGTAAGGGAAATTGACGCCATCTTTAATGTTATTAGTATGATAATAAGACGATTTTTAGGTTATTAGGTTGGGTTAAATAATAAGATGATTTTGCAGTTGGCGATTCCGACAAATGTCATATCATACTAACAACATTAAAGATGGCGTCGATCCCCTTACATATTTACGTATTTCGATTTACGTAAAGTAAAAAATTAAGTGAAATATTTTGAAAATCCGCATGTGCAATTATTTTTTATTTATTTTTATGAACCTAACAGTATATTTCTTTTTTCTGAATTATGTATTTTTCTACTGAAGCGGAATTGTATAATATTACCTTATAATGATATATCAAATGGATATTAGTTATAATTTGCATTAACAAGGTCTGATCTATTAACAAGGTACCTGTTTTTGATTAATTTATTAAGAATAATGTAATTAATTTTCTTGGACACGATAGTAATTATTTTATATTTATTTATTTATTTGTTTATTGTATAATATACGCCCTATATGGGATTTTACATATAAAGTTAGTTATAATAAACAGGTGCAAAACACATCACAGTAGGTTCAAAGATAATATATCGAACAAATACAGGAATAACATAGTGTAAGTACCATTCTAAGTAATAAGTTCCAGAGGCGAAAAATCAAAACATACCTCACATTCACTGTTACTTATATCTGAACTTTGTCCCTTGAGATTCAACACAAAGCATTTGCAATAACCTCGCTCCCCTTACCGGATCTTTTAATTTTATCAGGTTCATAAAATAGAAATATACATCGACGGACTTTTTCACGATAGTTGGTTTCAGCTACATTATATAAGAGAGGTATGTTTATAAACACTTTATTGGGAAGTTTACTGCATTACTCATAAATGCATTGATTTATACTTGTATTTTATCCTCCCCTCTATGGAAATTGTTTTATTAAAAGTTAAAATAATCAATGTCTTTATCTGGGCAGACGCTGTGCAATGGTTTGGATTATTAGTCGAACAATTCATATTGATTGCAACAACACAAAGTTAGGATTGTGTATATTTCATTAGGGGACTTTTTTATTTAGAATTAATGAGATATAGAATTAATAGTCATCCCAATGCTAAGAACGACCACAGCACAGCACCACTACTTGTATTTAGGTATAAGATGGTACAATATGTTATTATCCAAAAACAAAACTATTGTAACCGAAACATTGAAATATGAACAATTCAAAAAGCAAATTCACTCCCTGAACTTAGATAATGATATATTGTCTATCTACCATATAAATTATTCTCAAATTCAATTATTCTTCTAAAATTGTTCTGTTGATTTATGTTTGTAGTTATTTAATAAGTTTTTAATATTGTTAACATATTGAATTGTTTTTATTATTTTTTCATTATGTTTGTAAATACTCCTCCCATAACCACGAGCTACTGGAGCTCAACTTATGGACAGTACATCAATAGAAAGTTTAAAAAAATCATGTATATGATATATTATGTTATAATTATAATAAATAAATAAAAAATAAAAATAAAGTAATTATTATTATTACGTTTGATGATGATAAAAATGAAATATTACAATGAAGTTTATAAGCTTCAATAAGGTATTCCAATAAAAATAGATAATTTATTAAACTGTATTTTTATGCTTTATCTGTTTTGTTTTTGCTCTCTTTCTCTTATATATTATAATAATATAGTTTTCTTATCTTATCTTGAATTTACTGAACCGATTTGTTATTAATTTGACATTCTCGATTACTTGTGTACATTAGACTGTAGTTTTTGTTACTTTAATAATAATTAACACCGGTTTTCAGAGCAAAAATGTCAACATCAAACATGGACGAGTTATTCCCGGTCTTTCCCTCTGGACCCTTATCGGTCTACAGGGATAAAGCGTCATTCGATTGGAAAAAACTAAAATTGGTTATCGATGGAGAAGAACTGATTCGTTACAAGGTAAGAATTTAAAAAAAATATAATATTCCATTCAATTCACTTTAAACAATTAACATTTTAAGGCATTTTAAAAGATATTTTAAATAATACAGGATGTACAAAATCCAAAATAAATACTTATAAAAAATAAGAAAAATTAAAAGAAAGAAGGTAGACATATATAATTTCAGTAAATTGCATACAACACATACTGGTATTATTCAAGTAGCAACAAAGCTTTATGTTTAAATGCAGCTTCATTGATGCTAAATGTGTCGATATCCGAAGTGATTCTATTTAACAGCAAGATTGCCCTCCCCACCGGCATTACCATTGGCAAGTTGGTCTGCAGGCCGGAAGATAAAATAGTCTATGCTGTCGGTGACGGAGATAACCATCGGGAACATAAAAATTAATGCTCTCCACGATAACCGAGTTTTCGAATCATCCGCGAATCAGTCTGAAGAAATGTGTAACAATGTGTATATCCCTTATGACCCGCAGATGGTTCATTCCGAACATACCTTAGAGAAAGTCAGTAGGATAGAGCAGTAGTGAAATCTCAAATAGTTCTAAAATATTCCTAACTGTCTCAATTTTGTGGCAATGAGGCATGAAACTGGCAGAGGAAGGATGAAAGTAGACTGAGTGCTGTAGAAATGAGATCTCTGAGACGAATGTGTGGTAAAACCATGTATGATCGTGTGAAAAATGTTGAGATTCGTAAAGAATGCAAGACTGGTAAGCGTAGTGAGCAACATTAAGAAAGGGACGCTTAGTTGGTTTGGGCATGTAGAGCGAATAAACGAAGAGAGGAGTGTAAGGAGAATATATGACGCGAATGTGAATGGAAGAAGAAGCCGGGGACGCCCGAGGAAGAAATGGCACGATCAAGTGAATCAAATACTCGAGTCGGGCCATGTCAAAAGTCGGAAAAACGGAAGAGAATGTATGAGGCATTGTATGAATGTGAATGAAGCAAGAAGTGTATGCCAAGATCGAGTTGTTTGACGGTCCGTCCTCTCTGCCTACCCCTGTGACGAAACAGCGTGATGGTTAGTTAGTTAGTTTCAATTTTGTGTTTGAAAAAAAGTTTGCCACTTTGTTGATGCAAATTTTCTCGATTTAGACCGACAAAAGGTAACAAGCAATGCTTCTTGTTATCTTTTGACTATTAGATAATGCACTTTCTTTTTGATAAATGCTTCCGCGAACTAATTCATTTTGGTTCGGTGTCATTTTTAAGATCCACATCTCCTGATAGATATCGTTGGTCGGTTATATTATGTAAACATGATGTAAAATAGTAATACAAAAGTAATATTTATGTGTACACATAGGAATAAATATGTACATTTAGCACTTGCATTCTGGAGGCTTGAGGGAAACACTGTAGGGGCCCGTAGTACCACTGGACTACAGCCTGGATGAGAGTGTTCTTGGATTTCTAGTGGTGCTGACTCATTCCGGCCATATGTGAATAAAATAAATTCTGTCCGTAGAAATCTTCAATCATGTCCTATTTTATGATGTTGGCAACAAGATTGACTGGCAATGTAAATCATGGTCATATTGAGTTTTCTTAAAATTTTTAGAAAATAATAAGTGTTTTATTTGTCTTTCAGAATGACATTTGGGCAATGTTACAGAAGTATGGTGGCTCCAAAGATCTGGCCGATACTCTTCCCGTTGATGCTCAGCGCCTCCTCACACAGAAACGCATCATGCTCCTGACTGCCAATACCAAATTACCATTTGAAGAGGTAAAATTCATACTAAACTAAACATCGTCTTTAATTTGATATTATTTCTCAGAGGACAGTTTGAAACTTTCAATAAATTGTACCTCAATATCACTGTTATATTTAAATTGCGTGTCCATTTGTATATTATGATTAGTTATGTTAGGGTCAGTATTTCAGTTGCTTTTGAAGCTCGGCTTGAGATATTTCCATTCATCAAGTTGCTATTAAGTACGAATCTTGGATAAAATTATAGGATTTAAGTGGTTTCTTTACGTTCCTCTTTTTTAAAATTTATTTATAATATTTGTTTTATGCTACACCTCACAAGAGCACCCCTGTCTGTACGGTGTACCACCCGGCTAGGCACCGTTGTGAGGTGGGCTGTAGGAAGGAACTTGTTAATGCGGGTCTTGAAGAGGCCCAGATTATATGAAGGAGGAAAAAACAGATGCCGGTAGTTTATTCCACATATGAACCGCTTTACACAAAATGGGTTGGAGAATCGACCCGTTCTCATGAAGCCAACATCAACTGAGAACGGGTGCTCTGCTCTTGTCTGTCGAGTTTCGCATACGTGCACAGGTGCACTGGGGATCGATGCTGCTAGTTACTTCGAGCAGGCTCCATTGAAATATCTGTAAAACAGACTCAGCATACCTATATTGCATCCGTGCATTAGAGATGGCAACCGATCTGTTAACAACGGGTTGTCAATCAGACGGACCGCCCTCCTTTGTACAGAATCAACCGGGATTGTTAGGTATTTTGGAGCTCCAGCTCAGAGGTGGTTCCCAAATTCAATTGTTGGAATCCTCTATTAAAATCATGGACAAAACGTGTAATATCGATGAAATCTATGCTTACGGCTGAAATACACATTATGTGTTAAGTTCAACTTAAAACCCGTTTCGACCTATAACATTCCCGACTACTCTGACAAACCTGCCATTGGTCATGTCAAATAAAGAGGACACAAATTTATTAGTTTATCGGAGTGCTTGAGTAAAGGATGGGATCGGATATTTAAATTACTAGAATTTTTATTTACTTTATCAACTTTATTTCACTTTAGACACACATGATGATCAGAAGGAGTAAAACACGGGAGATTTTAATATGTGGGGAATATGAATTACAAAGTCAAATTTCAGTTCGCTTTTTCAAATGCTCCAACATTTCATTCGCTACTGAAAACGCATGCGCGTATAGTATTGCCACTTGACAAAAGTTGCCAGTGGTTTAATTCCATACCCACAGTTCCTACAATACAATAATTATCGTTTTGTAAAATTCTTGGTATTTTATATGTAAAATGTATGTGTACTTAGATTGCAGTGAAACCGAAGCTGCACTATGCGTGGTGCGAGGCCGTCTTCATGTATGACCTCACAGCGGGCATGGGCCACAGCGTCCCCCACAAGATGTTCTATTCGGTTGTGAAAAACTTGGGCACCGATCGCCACCAGCACATCCTCCGAGATGCCGAAGAGAATAGGATCATGGGGTGCTTCGCCCTCACAGAGGTGGCCCACGGATCCAACGCTAAGGGGATGAGAACCTCGGCTACGTTTGACGCCAAAACCAAAGAGTTTGTGCTGAATTCGGAGAATTTCGAAGCTGCGAAATGTTGGGTGGGATTATTAGGTAGTTTTTAATTTAGATTTTTTATTTGTCTGCATAATTGAAATTCTCTAGATCGTTACAGGATAATTATCATAATCACCATATTCACGTTTATGGCATCCAGTCACCTTAATTTCATGGGGAGGTTTAATTACTTTTCTAACAGTAAAATCATTTGACGGTCTCCGTGGTTGAATGGTTACGATCCTTGGCTACGAATCCGGAGGTCGCGGGTTCGAATCCCGGTGTGCGCAAGTAAATTTTATTTTATTAAATTGTGTTATTTCATATTTTATTAAATTGTGTTATTTCATATTTTATTAAATTGTGTTATTTCATATTTTATTAAATTGTGTTATTTCATATTTTATTAATTATAAATAATATATAGTAAATTTGCGGCACGTTCCGGAGTGGTAGATACTGTCAGTATCATCCTGGTGAAAGACCACCAATAACAATCGAAACGTTGCTTGAAATAGCTTTTACCGTGTTTGATGACCAGATCCGAATAGTCATGTATTTCTCCACCTTTCTCTTCCCCATCTCCTTCCCCTTCTCAATACCTTCAGCCTCACAACACACCCCAATTGGGGATGCCATAGTATCACTGGCTCCAGACGGTTGGGAGCAGCTGGTACTCTAGTGTAGTATCACATAAAGAAATTGAAGGTTTTTTGATCCATCGCAGTTTCGGAAAAACCAGCAATCAATCTATTGTCGATGTGGCAATAAAATTGTTTATTGCATGGAGTAGATGTAGTGACTTGCTAATAACTATAATATGCCAAACCATCTCAGGGGTTTACTAAATGGAACTTAATAAAATTGTGTGATTATATATATTTTTTATTGTTTCAGGAAAGAGAGCGACTCATGCGGTAGTATTTGCAAAATTAATTTCTGCCGATGGGAAGGACCAAGGGCTCCATTCCTTCGTGGTTCCCATTCGTTGTACCAAATCTCTCAGAGCCTTCCCTGGATTGGTGGTCGGGGACATGGGTGAAAAAATGGCTCTGAATGGCATGGACAACGGGTAAGGCTAATCATCAAATTTATTAATCAATCTTTTTTAAAGTACAAATTCTTTTCTACATTACAAGTACATATTATGTATGAAACAAACAAAAAAATTGATATCATTATTTTGCCAAAAAATCATAGTGTGAGTCTGGATTTCCCTTTTATTTGCTAAGGATACGCGCATTCATTCTTTAGATGATGCTAATTTTATATTTGCCCTGACGATGGAACAGTTGTTCCGAAAGCGGTGGGCGTGTAAAGTAAATGTGGTTAAAACAAAGTTTGAGTGTTTCATTTGATGATAATAATTTTATTTTTTCATTTTTAAATGTGAAATACAGTTTATCCAATAACATTACACTAACATATCAAATCATCATATATTACATCAATAACATCACGGACACAGCCTCGTGTTAAACAATACATTTATTGCCGCTTTGAAGTCAGTGTATTTTAAGTGAAAAATGTCTACCCCAGAAGAAAGGTAGTTCGATGCATGATCATTAATTAGTAGGATGGTCCTGCTTCTTGGAAAAATAAAAAGCCTATGCTGCCTAGCTGCTGAATCCTATGCTGCTGATCGAGAACATAAAGCGTAATACGTTTCAGAACATCAGGATTGCAAATATGCCCATTGAGCGGTTTATGTGCTACTAACATCATTCCCATTTTTCTTCTAACATCTAGACCACAGGTGGGCATATGGCCCGTGGCACGTTTTGATCCGGCCTGCAGATGCGTCTAGTTTCAATCAGACCAAAAGTTTTTATTTTTATTTTTTTTAATTATTAATTATTTTTATTGAGATTTAAAAACCTCATCGTAATATTTTTAGTTTCTGTCCTTTTGTCCGGTATCATCTTTCATTTAGGTTATGTTAATATTATTTTCTTCAATGATTAAATATTACGATGAGGTTTTTAAATCTCAATAAAAATAATTAATAATTAAAAATTGAATTCTTGAACCTTTGAACCTTTTTTATTTCTTCCTATATAATAATATAATATGATGATTGTTTCTCTCCGTGCGTAATGAATGTTAATTTTTAAAGATAATTTTTCTAATACATTCCAAACATTGGAATGGTTTATTTCCAGGGTGTGAGGAATGAGATTCCTTTTAGTTCATTTTTAGAAACAATAATGCATGTATTCAAAATATTAAAAAGTGCGTAAATTAGTAAAATTATAATAATAAATCTTATATAAATATATTCAGAATATGAGAAATGTTTTTTCCTGACCTCGCTGAAATCTTTAAATATATTTTTATTAATTGCATTCAGAACACCAAAATAGTTTCTCTCCCGACGGCCTTGAGCATTTTCATGTATGTTTTGGTTTTTAAGATGATAAAACTTCAGTCAGAACATGGTAATGGTTTTCATCCAGAGCTCGCGAGGACGTTATTCTTTGAAGATGAGAACATTAATGATTGCAATCAGACCATGGGAATGGTTTCTTTCCAGTGCTCTCGAGAATGTGATTTTTTAAAGTTAATTTATGAGAATATCAAATTTCATTCAGAACATGGGAATGGTTTCTTTCGAGAACTCTTTCCAGATTCTTTCTTTCTGGTGGTAATTAGTTTCAACGTGCAACCTAAAAATAAAATAATAACAATAATTTTCAAACCTCTTTTGGAAATTTGTTATTGAATAATTCACCTTTTGAGAACATGAATATTGCATTCGGAACATTAGAATGGTTTCAATTAAGAGTGCGTAAGGATGTGTCTTAATGTTTAATAAATCGATTTTAAAAATGAATAAAAAATAAGTCGTTTTTTGCTTGTAGATTCCTGATGTTTAACTCATACAGAATACCCGCTGCTAATTTACTCAATCAACTGGGTGATGTTGACGATGACGGGAACTACTTCTCCCCCATCGAGAATCCGAGTATACGATTTGCCATGTCCCTATCGGTGCTTTCTTCGGGTCGAGTACAAATCGGGGGCATTTCAACGTCTTTTCTTCAAAAAGCCATCACCATCGCTATCAGGTACTCCGCTGTGAGGAAGCAGTTTGGCCCCGATGACTCTGAAGAAGAATTCGCCGTGCTTGAATACCAACAACAAGTATGTGATTGCACAGTTTTGCAGTTAAATTAACTCCCTAATCGCTGTCAGTGTTAGAATACTAGTTAGTACAAAGTTGTGGTATTTGAAAATACCCTGCTTGGTGGTTAAAAGAAGTGTTGCGAGAGTATATGATGTGCAGAAGAATGGAAATCATAGAGGAGTTTGCTTAAGTTGTATGTGTACATATAGGTGAGGCAAATAGTGTATGCCAGGACATAAGTGTGGTATTTCACCTCTGCAGAGAAATGGCGTGATCTATATTAGTAATTTATAACTATTGAATATTTTTATTATTGGATAGAAGTTTGTCATTCTTTAGTTATTTTTTTTGCAGCAATTTCGACTTATTCCATATCTGTCTGCGGCATTTGCAATGGGAATCTTTTCAAAGTGGTTTATGGAAGTTCACTCTATCAACGGTACGTGTTAATAAACTTATAATAAACTTGTGATAGTATTATTACCATATGCCATCTCAGGAGACACATGTAGTTGTTGGGAATGGAAAACACCAATAGATGCAGGAAATGTGAAGAGGATGAAGTGACTCCAATTCACCTATGGTGGCAATGTCCCGCCATGATGGGAAGAAGTCGCAGCTACCTGGGAAGACATATTGTGGAACCAAGAGACAGCCGAATATCCAATGACAATCTTAGTGAACTTTATCAAAGGAACCAGGTTACTGTCAAAGGAATAAGGTAAAATGGGAGATAGCACAATGGGCTTATGGCCTGAGTGCTCCGGGAGTTATGGAAACCGTCTCCGTATCAATAAATAAAAATAATTATTACCTCAATGTTTGTCGTGCACACCACTTGCTAGCTACGCATAAATGTACTGCCATATCTAATATTTAAAGATAATTACTAAAGTTTTTGCTAGTTATAATTATTTGTTTATTCTCATTAGGTCCTATCAGGATAAAAATAGTTGTCATTGTGCGATTTCACAATTTTGATAACAAGTACCTTTTACACCGTTCGTACACAAGGTGATGCAAGTATCCGATATTCAGCGACTCGAGTATTTTGGCGACTACCGCAATACATATGTCGGTGACGTGTTCCTGTGACATTTTCTCGACTCGTCGGCGATCCCATTCTCCGGCGACCATCTGTGTGTTTTAGATCAATGCTGAAATAACAATATCTATCTTTGTCTCTAGGCATATGCTCTCCCATTTTTATATTAACTTTTACCTGGATTATAAAACTTTCATATTATATTATTATTGCTCATTTATTTATTTTATTTCATCTTTTCTTTCTCCTTATTTTAATTATTATTTTCATTATAGAATTACTTACATACGTATGTAGATGTATTTTTTTAATCTTCTGTTAACCTAAAGGAAATTTTTATTACTGTATTTAACCTTATAATATAATTTATGTGCCTCCAACATCTGTCTGGAGACAGGAATTTTCCCAGTGAGACAGGCGTCGAACAACCCATTATAATTATGTTTTATCTTGATAAATAAATATAAATAATTAAAATACGCAGATCTCGATATTTCAGTAGCCTTGTGTACGGACTCTGCGCGACAAGTTGCTTGCGACATGAGTACACAATTTAGGTATCGGATACTTGCGTAGCCTTGTGTACGAAGGGCGTTATAGTTTTAAATGATATGCCATTGTGAGACCTTGATCTAATGTGGTTATGATTTGGTGTTCAGAAGTGACAACCAAGTCTCCGGCGGTGTACATGGAGATACACGCATTGTCATCAGCTACCAAACCCAGCATCACATGGACGTCCAGGGATGGCATCCAGGTCTGCAGGGAGGCTTGTGGGGGACATGGATATCTGAAAGGTAATGACTCATTAACCTTTTACATACTTTTAGTTTCGAAACTCTTTATTAGTCTACGAGGTTTGTTCAAAAGAAAAGGTGAATTTTTGCGGGCTGTGTACATTCGATTATCGATTTTTTTTTTGTTATGTTGGTACACATATGTTTATTATATGTTAGCATTATCAGCCATTTTGGATTATTGGTTTGTTTTTGACAACTGGAAAGGTTAGTCACGTTTTTGTATGTTCTTCGATTTTTACTTTTGAAGAAAATGAATTTGGCAAATCGTCGAATCACTATTAGGGAAGTTGCAGAGGATGTTGGCATATCAATCGGCTCATGCCATGCATTTTTCCCGGATGTTTTGGGCATGAAACGTGTGGCAGCTAAGTTTGTTCCGAAATAGCAAAATTTTGAGCAAAAGCAATGCCGCATTAGTATCGCTCAGGAGTTATTGAATGACGTCAACGACGATCCAGATTTGCTCAAAAGGGTCATAACTGGTGATGAAACGTGGGTATATAGTTATGACGTCGAAACCAAGGCCCAATCATCCCAATGGAAGCGGCCAGAAGAGCTTAGACCAAAAAAAGCACGCCGAGTTCGATCAAATGTGAAGGTTTTGCTCACTGTTTTCTTCGATTACAATGGCGTGGTGCATCATGAGTTCTTGCCAACAGGTCGTATGGTTAATAAGGAATACTACAAGGAAGTTATGCAACGTTTGCATGAAGCAATACGGCTCAAACGATCGGAATTGTGGAAAAACAAATCATGAATTTTGCATCTCGATAATGCACCAGCTCACACATCAATGCTTGTTCGTGATTATTTGGCCAAAAACAACACCGTAATCATGCCTCAACCACCGTATTCACCAGATTTGGCTCCCTGCGACTTTTTCCTATTCCCGAAACTGAAGAGACCAATGAAAGGAAAGCGTTTTGCCACAATTGATGAGATAAAGTCAGAATCGAAGAACGAGCTGATGGCCATACCGAAAAGCGCATTCCAGAAGTGCTTCGAGGATTGGAAGAAGCGCTGGCATAAGTGGATTATATCTGAGGGGGATTACTTTGAAGGGGAGAAAATGGATATTGATGAATAAATAAATACTTTTCAAAAAAATTCGAAATTCACCTTTTCTTTTGAACAAACCTCGTATATTCTACTATGACATTGTTCTAACCGTTGTTAGAAATTAATCACATTTATTGTATGAATTAAAAATATATGTACAATCAATTTTGGTTGAGAAGTTCCCGTTTAAGAAGTTTGAAAAAAATATTCCAATATTTTACAGCCCAAAATCTAATTGTCTTCATTTAACAAGCCCAATCAAAATTCCACAATTTCGTGTACCAGCCATGCAGGCTCCTTTGTTGTCATTCTGGCTCTAAATAGGTTCAATAAAATCCTTTTTGCAAAATGACATTGTCAATATGTAAGCTTAGATCCACCGGAAATGTTCTCTGTCCATTGAAAAGAAATCATTTCAATAAACATGCAAATAAATAGGACACAAAGCGCCTTGCATTGTCTTGCATATTACAACAATATATTGACTAGCAATATATAAAAAGATATAATGCAATAATGCTCTCAACAGCAGGATTAATTAGACTGCCTTAAGGGGGCAGTCTCAAATAAGGCGCTAAACGTCACTTCGCAGTATGCTAACGTAAGCAATACAACACATAATTTATCTGCAACTTCTTAACAGAAAGTTACGAAAGTGTCTAAAGTTTTCAGTGACGCAAATTCTTAAACTGTAATCTTTTACATTATATATGAAATATCTACTGTAATTTTAAGTAAAACGCTCGACAGTGCCTTCGCCGTTATGTTAACTGCACCCATTACAAACATATTTAATAAAATCTTTCCACAATCTCAGAGTAAATAAGATCAAGAACCAAGAGCGTTTATTAAAAATAATTCAGTAAATCTAGATTTTCTCTGTAATTCCCTCAAAGTTCAGGAATTTTTAAATTCAGTTCCGTCATACAAAAAACTATGAGAATCTCCGGCCCGCGCGATTGTTGATAAAACTATTTATTTCGCCGGAGTAAATCAGTTGTGAGAAGGCCTTCGGAGCGAGCGGACGTCGTTTTGAAATTCGATATTTTTGTCTGTTTTATGACGAATAGCTGGGAAGAGAGGTGTTAAACTGCCACCGGAATGTAGGAATTACGTATTACATATTTTCGATTTTTTTTTGTTGTAATCACATTTCTTTGCAACGTTCTTTAAGATGGTCCAAAAAGTGATTAATTTATTATACGGCACAATATAAAAGACCTGCGCACTGGAAAAAAACTGACGGACGTGGTATAGATCTATAAGATTATATCTTTGCAGGCTGTCAAAAGCAAAACTAATGAATGAACGAATTATTTTTAAAATCTTAACATTTTTTGTGCCCATATAATTTACAATCTTGACGCCCCGACTGCATATATAAGTATGCCGATCTGTGCCTATCAAAATCCATAGTTTTAGCGGCTATCTTGAATTTCTAGATATTCACACCGATTTGGTTAGAAAGCGGCGTAAGTCATGTTAGGGGGGTGCTGATGTCAAATTTAATGTCAACCTGATTAATTTCGATGTTCATTTTGAATTTTGAGTTCTCTACCGATTTGGTTCAAAATCGGAATTAAAGTGTTTGGAGGTACACTGAAATCAAATGCGAAGAATGGATAGCAAAGAATGTTTTTCTTCATTTAGAACAACTGTATCTCAGACGATATTAGGTCCTTGGAGACCAATTTGTTTTCAATTTGTACCATATTTAGCCTACTTTATAAAGTATAGATTAACCTTTACCGAAAAATTACTCCTTCACTGTCAAAATTGACCAAAACACTAAAAAATAGCGAAGAATGATAACTTACAAAAAATTTCCATAATTTAGAACCGCTGTATCTCGGACACTATTAAGTCCTTAAAAACGTATTTGATTTCAAATTATAGCATATTTGGTCTACTTTGCGTGTGAGAGGGGCAAGGGGAAGATAGGAGACTTTTGTGAAAATACTCCCTGTTATAGGTATTATTCACCTGCAAAAATTTCAGTTTTTCTTATTGCCTTCATTGACTGAACTACTGGTGAATTGTATTCAAGCTTATTGTCTGCATCTGGAGTGGGTTGTAAATCACTGTTATCTACCTATGTTATATTTTTACTGCTGTTTAGTATACAATATTGAAGGCCGTTTCGAAATCCCAAAAATTATCATAAGACAAATAATTTTTATTCCCGTTTAATAAACGGGATCTAATTCACATCCGCCATCTTGGTTACTAAGTTAAATGTAATAGTCGGATTCCTTAACCATTAATAAAAACCAAAGCCATTGAAAGAACAGCCATATAAAAAGCATCTAATTCATTTCAACCATCTTGAATCCACAAGTGGACAATCGAAAATCGGATTCCTTGATTCAAAAACCATGAAAATAATTCCCTATGTCAAAAAACTGTGCTTACAAGTATTTCTGAGCAGGTGATCCACGTTACCCATTTCTATAATATTTCCGAAGCATGATGTGAAGAAATAAATACGTAAATAGTAACAAAAATTTTTTTTTGTGAAAAGTACTTTGTATGGGTACTGTCAATTATTAATATATTATATACAAAATTAAAAAAAAAACATATTCTCATCATTTACCCTAACCTATACCAACAGATCGACTTGCTTTACTTTGCAGTAAGCGGCAAAAAATCCTCCCTTTTCCGACTGCTAAGTTAAGTCTGTCAAGCTTCTATTAATTTATTGTTACACAGCGAATAAACGAAAAAATATAGAGCAAATGTTTTTTGTTTCGTATTGCATCAATACGATGAACATTTTTTTAATCCGGCGTGGTCTACATTATCCACATTTCCCCAATCCTGCTGCCGGATCGTGGTGATCCGTGGTTTTGAGTTTGAGGCCTGAAATTCCTAACGGCGGTGAATACGCGGTCTTATACTGGACCCTTAAATTACATTAAAAACCCTTTCTCTTTTTTTTTATATGAACTCCACACAGGATTTACTCCTATTATTACCCCAGGGATCTAAAATGTTTGATTTTGTTACAGCTGCGGGAATCGGTGATTTGCGTGGAGAAAACGATGCCAACTGCACCTATGAGGGAGAGAACAGCCTCCTGCTGCAGCAGACCAGCAACTGGCTTCTCAGTTTAATGAGGACACTTGAAAAGGGGGATAAAATTACTACCCCATTTAACACAGTGGATTTCCTCAACGACATGAAGGCTATACTTAGCTCTAGAGCGAAGCTGACTTCTGTTGGAGATGTATTGGATGTTAAAAGTTAGTATAAATTAAATACATGTATTTCAATAAATGATTCACAGGAAGAATATTGATGTATTTGAAATGTGGTTTAGGAAAAAAGTGGACCCAGGACAAGCATATCAATCCAACAGGAGCTGGCTCTTTACCCCTCGGTCTCCAAAGAATCCTTCAATATTTTTTGTTCATTTCACAATTTGATTTCGCCTCAGTCATTTGAATCTCCGATATCAAACCTATATAGATTCTATAGAAAATATAAAAAAATAAATTATAAAACATCTGTCGTATCGCTGCAGTAATCATCAATTTAATCCCATTGCTCTGTATAAAATGTAGAAAATCATTGATGTCTTATTCTTATACAAAATTGTGAACTGTCTTGTTGCCCTGAACGCCACACCAGATCGAATGATTTATTCTGTATACCACATTGTAAATCTAACTTTGCACCAAATTCATTATTGGGACGTATCTGCAAAACATTCAATACCTTATGAGACATGGACATTTTCAACTGCACCTTGAAAATATATAAAGTCAAATTGGCTGAATTTATCATATGATGTGAACATTTGAATTACTGATTTTAATTTTTCTTATTCTATTGTTTATTTTCCTTTTGTTCTTGTTTATAATGTAGTATGTATGTATCATACTGTATAACTGTTTGATTCCTAAGTACAATAAAATAAAATCACACAGAGGGAACGAGAGAATCTATGAAATCTCATCGTATTTAAAAATAATATTACAATATATATATTTTTTAATAACTCCCAAATCGAAACCCGAAACCGAAAAGACACAAATAAATCGTGTAGAATCTTGTAGTTACAAAAAGGTAGCAGCAAAAAAAATTATGGGAATTAATTAATTAATTAATTAATTGAAGATGATATTGACAGTCTTAAAAGTCGAAGTGTGATACCGATAAAAATGACAGGATGGATTGGGGTAGCGTAGCTCAGTTGGCACAGAACGCAGATCTCGGATAGACCATGAGGTCCTCGGTTCGAATCCCAGCTGCTACCGTTATCTTTTTCTTTACTGTGTCTTTTCGGTGTCGTGTTTCGATTTGGGAGTTGTTTATATTATCTTCAATTATTAAAAAAGTTATAGCAAAACGACAAATAAAAAATCTTCTGATTTTGTTCTTTAGGCAACGAGATTTTCACATGATGCAGTAGAGAGACTAGAGCACTTTAATACATGAATATTTGCAAAAACAATCATATTATTTTCTTCTAGATATTCTCAGCGCCTACAGATGGCTTATTTGTTACACCCTCAAAAATACTTCTGAGAAAGTAAATGCGCAACTGAAGGAAGGAAAAGACAAGTTTTCCATCAGGAATGACACACAATCCTTCTATGCCGTGCCACTCTCCCTACTCCTTGCAGAGGTATCAACATCAAATAATAATAAAATAAAAATTACAGAATTATTTTAATACAGTGCAGTAGATGCAAACATTTTTTTCTGTTTGTAAAATTTGTTTTATTTTCTCAACATGCAAATTTAATCGTCACAGCAGAAACGATTAAATAACAACTTAAAAATGTTAAAAAAATTATTGTATCTTATTAATTGTTATTGTGTTTAATTAGTAGAACCCATTTAATTATTGTGTCAATAATTTCGTAAAAAAAACTAGGCTAATTTTTTCATTAACTCTTCATTGCTGGTGCTGTCTACTGATTTGACATGTTATTTCAATATCTCTGTATATGCTAAACACAGAGTTCATATTTTAGGTGTTCCTCGGCAATATATTGTATGTATTAGATAAAATAATTCAAATGCACATACAAATTATTATTTTTTTGTACTAATCTTTTTTCTCAGATTTCCGTTGTAATTTTTCTCTCTTTTTATTTTTGATTTTCTCAGTTTTTTTTTATACCCTTGTTTTTTTTTTTCGTAAATGTAAATTTTTTTTTTCATAAAAAAAGGAAATAATAATAATGTAATATGTCTACCTTTCTTAAATTTTAAATATAAACCGTTACAAAGAACCCGTTGACAAACGGATATCAATCAGTTAAACGGGACTTTATTACAATTATCAAACGCAGCAGAAAAAAAAGGTTCTGTGAGAATATCTGGAAGAAATGAGTTAATGTGTGTATAAGTATGTCTGTGTGCATTGATAACTTGCCGAGTGGTGCGGTAGTGAGCGATAGGGGTACAGGATTTCGCTCACCGTGTCACGATACACGGTCGTCAGAAGTAACCGGCGGTTTGCCTGCTGCAGTGGACATATTATGCGTGGCCGATGTTTTTTTTCTCATTTTCAACACTTAAACAGAATATTTTACTTATGTACATGAGTATATATTACGTACTATTATAAAATGATTAAGTAATAAATGTAAACTTTTCATTTTTACCCTGTACACTGAGTGTACCAGAGCTCGAGGGATTTCTAGCACCATAAGGAAAGGGTTAAAAAAATGGAATAAAAGTAAAATGAGGTAACTTAAAATTACATATTAAAATTATTCTATACAAGGAGATCAAAATAATACCTAAAATACTTTTTTTTTATTATCCGGATAAGAAATAATCTCGTTTTTATAAATATCTCAGGTTGCCCTCTGACATGCTGCACAGGAAAACCTAGTTTTACAAAAAAGTTATGAATTGATGCACAATACTACAAAATACGCAAAAATTGCTGACAATATCTCCTTGTTACCGGCTGCTAGCTTCACTGCTTGCATGGGACGGCGAGAGACAAGGATGGAATGATCGTGATAGAGTGAGCGAGATACTAATTCGACTTTTCATGCCTCCGGAACAACAATGTTCTATCTGACTCGACAATGTTATGCGATACTGAACTTTAAGGAAGTATTCTCTTGAGCCCACCATCGCATGATGCCGCACCTCTTTTTATACAATTTTACTAACAATGAACCTTGTCCGATTATATGAATTTTTATCTCAAATTGTGGGTAAATATTTGATACAGGATCAGACTAAAGGAAATTAGCCTCAATGATTTATTTATGGTGTAATAATTTATTTTGCAAACACTGGGTCAGCACAGACATTATTTGGTACAATCTTCGAACTATCGATTTTTTAAATTTTCTTTTTTGCTTTCAGTATTCGATTCTTCGAGTTTTCCAAGAATTTGTTGTTAAAATCAGTGAAAGCGCTTGCAGAGTCGTTATGTTGAAGTTGGCCGTGCTATATGGAGCTTGGTCTTTGGAAAAACACCTGGGAACTTTATACATTGTAAGTTAAATTCTACATTTTTGCATCAATAGTTTTTAAGGAGCTAATAATCATTTTAAGAAATCGTGCAAGATTTCATACATCACATATCATACAGCCGCATTTACTTTAAGTGACACAAATGGCAGTGAGAATATGTTCACAATAAGTGTCGAAAATTTTACGAATTTAGAGAAAGAATTGTGAATTTTAAACTGAGCTAATAGAAAAGTTTTACCCTACAATAAAACTTATATTGTGTACTTAGCTTTATTTAAAACCTATAAAGTGAGATAAACATTACCATTTTGCTGCCGAATCTACGTTTCTTACCAATCTTCGTGTGTAATTCTTGATTTAAATATCTCGCCATGTCACCTGGTAGTTCCAAATATATTCGTCAGGCGGCACTAGTAGTAGGGACGCCAAAACAGACGCTAATATTTACCATTAGCATTTTATTTTCGATGTAGAAAAAAGTTTTCTGCAAAATGAAGTATAAAAAGCATACTCGTAGCAGTGGTGCAGAGTCCATAAAGGCCGAAAAGCCGTGCCTACCCTAAAAAAAAACGAAGAAGAAGAAGAAATTATAGAAAAATTCAAAAGGTGACTCTCTGATCAAAATGTATTTTTTCCATGAATTTGGCAAGGAACTTGTACGCTCATTTATTCAGTTGGACATAACAATTAACGGACGATGATAATGATTTTTTTTTTACATTAACTCTACACAAGAGGCCCTGAGGAAAATAATTTCCTTCAGGGCCTTTGTCATCTTTGGGGATGCTGTGGGGAGGTTTTTTTAAGGAAAAGAAGGAGAAAAAGTTCTGGGAGGGAAAAGGGTATGAGGGGTGGGTAAGAATCTGGGGATCGGTGTATCCAGGAGTGACGGACGTATGAATCCATCCCTCATACTGTAGTGCAAGGCGACGGGTCGAGAGAGTCCGGCTGGAGAGGTCAAAGGGTCTCCCTCAACCGGCAAACCACTTGGGGTGACCTATGACAGAGGTGTTGGTTATCCAATAAAATGGTTCCCGGGGTGGCAGAAATTGGCCTTTTTCAAATTTTCCATGCACAAGAAATTCATACCCGAACTTGAAAAACTACACACAGCCTACCTTTGGTCATAGAACAATCCACGCCACTAGCTCGTAGGTAGTGGCGGTTACAGCAGTACTGCTTTCCTTGGATCATTATGTACGCAGCCAAAAGAGTTAACTATCAAGAATAGATTATTTTTTTAAATACTTAGATACTTTTGTATGCACAAAATCTCTACACTAGCCATGCCACCGAATGCAAAGTTAAGCTTGTCAAGCTGTACTGCTTAATTTACTACTGCTGTTATCATTTGAGATGTCAATCTCAGCAGTCACTTGACAGTAGACCATAAACAATTGCCGTGTCACATAATATGGCACATTATGTGTTATCATTACATATGCATTACATAAAAACCCTTCGGAAGGATGGTGGTCTTGAAGATACCATGATGAAAGGTGATCAGGAATTTCATGGCTCGGGTGTGGCAAACGCGTTTGCTGATCATTTTCAATCTGTCTACAGTAGAGATCCTCCACTTCTAGATATTAATAATGCTGCCGCATTTAATACCAGAGGAGCCTCTAACGTTGACTTATGTATATTTACGGAATCTGATGTTATGAATGCCATAAGACACATGAAGAACTCGCACTCTATCGGCCCCGACTTCGTTCCCGTATTCTTTATTAAAGGGTGCGCTGAATTCCTCAAAGCACCTTTAACTTTTATATTTAATCTAGCTATTAGTACCTCCACTTTTCCAGAATTATGGAAAATTTCAAAAATATGTCCTATTTTAAAAATGGTTCCAAAAAGTCAATCGAGAATTATAGACCTGTTGCCATACTTTCAGCTCCTGCTAAACTATTTGAAAAACTAATCCATAAATTCATTGTACCTCAAATAGACACATATATTATCCCCGAACAGCATGGTTTCAGAAAAGGAAGATCTACGGAAACCAATCTGATGGTTTTCACTGACTATGTTGCTAGGTCCCTAGATAGTGGATACCAAGTAGACTGTTCGTATAATGATTTCTCCAAAGCCTTTGATACCGTGAATCACGATATCTTACTAACAAAACTTGCCCAAATGGGTTTCTCCCTACGTATGCTAAAGTTTTTTAGAAGTTATCTCAAAAACCGGAAGCAATTTGTCACACACGGAATTTTTCAATCCGCTGATTTTCTTGTTTTTTCTGGGGTCCCCCAAGGGTCAATCCTAGGGCCTCTTCTCTTCTCTATTTTCATTAATGACATTGCAAAAGTCATCCGTTTTTCTCGCTTTCTCCTTTTCGCTGACGATCTCAAATTATTTCTACTAATTAGAAATATTTTAGATTGCCTACATCTTCAAGCTGACATTGATAACATCTCTGAATGGAGCCTAAGAAATCAGCTTTATTTCAATATCTCAAAATGCGTAGTCCTGTCTTTCACCAGAGCATTTAGTCTCACCTACCACAGATATACTATGCTCAGTCATAATCTCAAACGTGTTTCTACTATAAAGGATCTTGGAATCGTGTATGAAAGTAAACTTACGTTTCGTGTTCATATCGAAGGGGTATGTCAATCTGCATTAAAAATGTTAGGATTTGTCATTCGGACCGTGAGGGTTTTTCGGGATACTCGTACTCTTAGAATATTATACTTCTCTTTAGTCCGTAGTAGGCTGGAGAGTGGGTCGGCTATTTGGAATCCTCACGAGACGGGGTGCTCCCTCATGTTAGAGAGGGTTCAGAAAAAGTTTTTGAGATTTCTTTACATGAGGGAGTACGGACTCTATCCGTGGCTTTATCCAACTAACTTTCTTCTGGGCATGCTTGGATTTCACTCCCTGCAGCTCAGAAGAGAGGGGTATGCCGCTACCCACTTTTTTAGACTACTGCGAGGCTCCATAGAGAATTCAGCTATTTTGGAACGCATAAGTCTTTATGTTCCTGATGACTATCTAAGACAGCGTCGTCATAGATTATTCTATCTTTCCTACCTGTAGAACCAACCTGCCAATGGTTCTCCCGGTGGGGAGGAGTATATTGCTCCTGAACAAAATCTCACAGGATATCGACATATTTTGCGTCAGTGAGGAAAGATTCAAAAGGAAATTCTATTGATTCTTGAAAGAATCTCTTCTCATTGACGCGATCTTCACCACTGCCTGAATTTATTTAAATATCTCTGAATTTATTTTTTTTATTTTTAGTATATTTCTTTTTCTTGTACATTGTTTTACAAATATTAAATAAGTACCTGTAATTTCTCTTACGTATTAAATATAACATGTTTGTAATTGTATTAGAAATTAAATAAAAACATTATTATTATTATTATTATTATCATTTACCATTGTCTGTTAACTGACCATTTGTTTCTAGGGTGGATACTTTTCTAACAACGAAGCACAGTTATTACGCGATGGAATCGTGGACCAATGTAGAATATTGGCGCCCGATGCTGTGTCACTAGTGGACACCATTGCTCCGCCTGATTACATCCTTAATTCTGTTTTGGGGAATAGCGACGGAATGGTAAGAAAATAACTATGTGCACATTTACACCAGAGTTCCTAATTTTTGGTAAATCATTAAAGTTATTTTTATGTCGTGTTTTTATTTTCGAGAGACGTGTTTAGAATTTGTTGTTACTTCGTAGTAAAGGCTTCTTTCATCGATCTATTTGCAGTTCCTTACATGAAATCTGGAATTACAGGGTGTCAGATACCCTCAGTATCACCCTGGTGAAAGATCACCATTCAGAATCGAAATGTTGCTTGAAGTGGCTTAAGCCGTGTTTAACAGTGGCGTGCAGTCCTTTAAGGTTGAAAAACTGTGCCTACCTTTCTTTCACCAAATTTCTGAAAAAAAATTTTTTTCAAGAATTTTCTTATTTCATGATCGTTTTACCATAAGAAATTGTTTCTGCTGGCAAATTTCTAATTTTATAGTTGCAACTTGCCTTAAGCGCCTTATCCTACAAATATTAAGGTA
Organism: Halesus radiatus; assembly: GCA_022606495.2. Taxonomy (NCBI): domain Eukaryota; kingdom Metazoa; phylum Arthropoda; class Insecta; order Trichoptera; family Limnephilidae; genus Halesus; species Halesus radiatus. Next base: position 7,442 of record JAHDVE020000336.1, on the reverse strand, counting down.
TGATGACTCCGCACAGTTTTTTAATTTACTAGCATTAACTTGCTGAAGAAATATAGCATATTCCGTAATGTTATTTAAAATCGCACGCAACTTAGTTGATAGCCCTGAGCTTCTCAAACGCCTATTATTTCATATCCCAAATCGCAACAGCAGACAGCCACTTACTTTATATCCCTCATTGTAAAACCAATTCCAAACAAAACTCTTTTATCTACAGATCTACATATTAGTTTAACTTAAATTATTACCAGCTTGACATTTTTAACTCAACTATACGTGATATTAAATAAAAATCCATAACACGACCGCTCTCAAACTAGATAATTTAAACCACCTTTCCATCTACTCCAGTCCTTTTTACCTTTATCCCACTCCTATGTTCCCCTTCACCCTTCTATGCTCCCCTCCACCGACTGACATAGTTTAAGCTAACTGATATAAAACTGTATATTGTCACACTTTATTCATAGTATTTATCATCAGCAGCTGAAAATTTATAATTGGCATGATTTATTGTTTTTATTGTTATACATATGTAAATTATGGATTTGCTGTTAATTTTCACAAAAATTAATAAAATAAAAATAAAAATGATAAATAATTATATCAACACCTGTAAAGCTACAGCCTACCCTTGTCCAAGGAGCAATGCACACCTCTGGTGCTTAGTGACCAGAATCCAATAGCCAGGTACTCCCCAAACTACCTGCACCCCATCTCCTTTCACTCCCTTCAGCCTCACAACGTACACCAATAAATTGGAGATGTCATAGTCCTACTGGCTCCGAACGGTTGAAACTCTTATGTATTATTAACATTTTTTAAAAGTTCAATACTAATTTTTTTGCATCATTGAACAGAAAAATGTTAGTTCCAAAAATTCCATGGCTCTTAACAATTTACCCGAATAATGTAGACAGGTATTTTAATAGTTACGCTAAATGTATATTTTCATTTTGTAATAAAGCTTATTTTTCAGGTGTATCAGAACCTACAATCCCACATATTCTCTAGACCAGACACCTTTTCAAGGCCATCCTGGTGGAAAGAGGTCGCACAACACACCCCATCGAAATTATAATATTTTAAAGCACAAATGTTAATAAATCAACGTAGAGATGGACGGAGAATGGGGTGTAAGGAGAATTGACACATTCGAGTGAATCAAATACTTGATCACATCAAAAGTCTTATAACAGAAGAGATGAGACGACAATAAATCTGATGACGATATTTTAGCAATGAATTGGTGCTATATTATAATAATGTGATTATAATAGAATATTTATAATTTATTAAAACAATTTAAAACTTAATTTAAGTACAAAAAAAAAAAATGGAATTTTTTTTACTTTCACAAATTGTCGGTATCAGAAATAGAATATTTATTTTGTAATGTTACTGCGTGGTTGAATGGATAATTATATTGTTATATATGTTATAAAGATATTGTTTATGTACTTTTTAAAAGATTTAATAAATTATTACTTATAAGTGGGAAGAATTTTTTAACAAACTTTTATTGAAGCCTTTTAATTATTAACCCATTGTCGCTCGCGTTAAGTTTTGTAATGTGGTCGGTCGTGTGGAGCGAGCTAACGCCTCCCATATAAAATACCTGAAATTAAAAAAAAAGTTCAAACAAAAAATTGTGTGTTTTTTTTTTAACTTATTACTTTGTTTTGGGAAGGTAGACAGCAATTGATTTTTTGACGTAAAATTAAGAAGATAATTTTTCTCTACAAAAACATTGCTTAACCTCAGCGTGTCCGCAGGTAATGCAAAATTTGTATCTGTGTCCGACTGGTAATAAAAAACACATATTTCTTTTTTTGTGGGTTTTTCGACTTTTTTTATTTATATATATTTTAATTCATTCCTTTAATTCATTAAAAAAATATATAATAGATGAATGAACAGGGAATTTTTTCGCATTGCAAATTGCGCTCGTGTTGGAAATAACACATTTAAATATAAAATAAACACGACAATAACAATCTTACTCAACTAGATAACAAATAATACGAAAAATGTGTATACATTTCAATGCACTAAATAATGGTTTCGTTTTTAACGAGCCACACAGAGATGCACTTCACCGAGTACAGATTACTTAGAAATTCTCACCCAACTAGTGAAAGCAACTGCTTGGCCGCGCTGGGATTAACACGAACGACATCGCCGAGAGCATTGAAGAATGTATTAGGAACTTCTGATTAGTGTCTCGCAGTGACTTGACTAACTTGCGCCCTGCGGATCTAGTATGGACAGACTCGATATCGACGAACCAGAAACATAGTGAATTTTTTTATATGAATACCGCACAAGAGTCCCAACTGCTCCCAACCGTCTGGAGCCAGTGAGACTATGGCATCCCCAATTGGGGAATGTTATGAGGCTGAAGGTATTGGGGAGGGGAAGGAGAAGGAAAAGAGGTAAGTGGGGAAATACCTGGCTATTCAGATCTGGTCACCAAACACGACTAAAAGCCATTTCAAACAACGCTTTCACCCCTGAATGATGGCCCTCACCAGGCGATATTGAGAGTATCTTTCCACTCTGGACTCACAATTTTAAATATAGGTAAAACAGAAATAAAACATATATCATTATGTTAACTGTTCTAATGAATATTTTATAATGTCAAGGTGGAAACAAAATTAGGTCAGTGAATTGGTTGGCTAAAATGGATTTACCCTTTATTAAAGAACTCTATTTAAGTAGAAGATTAAAAAAACCAAATAAAATAAAAACTTACATTTATTTGGCCTCTTCAAATTTGGTTAACTTATTTAGGTGAAAATCTAATCACAAATGTCTGGTTTGTGAAGAGACTCAACACTTCAAATATTAAATTGATGGATTTCAGTAAGAATAACAGCAAATATTAACTAATAACTGAATATCTTAGGCTACAATCAAATCAGTGATTTGCGCCCATTTGCCAATACTTAATGGCCACTGCTAACGGAACTCTCACTGGAGTAACACAACACTATTTCAACATCCTTCTTTCTATCTTTTTTACTACTAAGTTTCAACAACATAGTTGACCTCCTGCCTCTGTTGCGGATGGCTGCCCCACTCCTCTGCGACCTGTCTTTTGGGAGTATACAGCAACTATTATCACTTATGCTTTATCTATATACATATATATCGTATTGTATGGATTAGTCCGCAGAAACCCTATGTGTAAATTCGTAAAGAATGACTTACTGGCTAAATTTGGGAAATAACTTGTAGACTGAGTAGAATAAAGATATGAATAGCATGAAGAACCAATTGTGCCCGATTTTGTTTGATGACTCCATATTTTATGCTTTGTCTTAAAAAATATATATTATTCAGAACACATATGTCGAAATATCCAATATTCCACACCACAGGATCTGCTTATATTTATAGACATATATATTCACTTTGTAGTTTCCTAATAGAAATACTAACAAGTTAATATTATTTGAATTTCCATTCCAATACTTCGAACAAAAAAACATATCATATATTATAGTCATTTTTTCCGTTTCCCTGCTTCTTTTTCGTCAATCTTTCTCCTCAGTTCCTCCATCTATGACTTCTGGATGTCAATCGCCTTCTTCGACTCTTCATGCCTCTTCATCAAAGCTGCCAACTGCCCTTGAACCTATTTCAACTGCTCTTCCGTCTTGTTATCCACCAACGGAGGGGCACGTACGCTCGAAACTTTCACATTCTCCAGCTCCATCTTCAATCTCTTCAAAGCTTCGTCTCTTTCCTTGAGCAACGAGTCGAATTCCTCTTTGTTAACGACTGCCAAAGAAGGGTTCAGCTTTCTGTTTAAGTCCTACATTTGGAGGCGAATTTATCGGATCTCAGAATCAATCCTCTTCTCTCCTTGACGCTTGGAATCAAGAATCCTCTCTTATTCCACCAGATCGCTCTGAAGATCACGGTTGGCCTTTTGCACACCATCAAGCATGAATTACAACTTTTGTAACTTTTAGCTCTTCTCATCATACTGTCTTTGCAACTCCACATTTCCCAAATTTCCGATGACTCCCGTCACTAGTCGCTCATTGAGTCCAGCCAGTACTTCCTCTCGGCCGTGATCAAGTTCTGGTCGAAACAACCCGAACTCCTGGATTTTCCTTAAAGCTTTATCGCTAGTCAAGTCTTTCTCCTGCACTGTGGCCAATTGAAATTAACTCTTCAGAGTGTTCTGACTCTTCTTCTTGTTAATCTCAAGAATCAGTTTTTCTTTCATGTCAATATGGTTTTGCAACTTCAGTAGGTACTCTTTATGCAGTTCGCTGTCTAGATTGAATTCATTGTACTTAGCCAGAGTCTCTTCGCTGGCTGTCTGAAAAATCGCCAGCAGTTGATCGAGTGGCTTGGGGCTTTCATCCCCCAGTCGCTGTTCCAGCATCTCGCTGTAGGTAATCACGCAGAAGTTGTAAGCTGACATGTATAATTCGGATACAATGACCCTGAAAAGTTTTTAAATGCTGATCGAAGGACTTTTGTTAACTGCAGCAAACAGGGCCACGAGTAATTTTGCAACAATGTTTCCGTTATAACCCATGCCGTTGAGAGCCTTCTCCTCGATGCGCTCCATGACCTCTCGAAATATTTCGGCAACATGCCGCACATATTTCTCACTAATGCACCCTGTGGTCAGGAACGAGCACTGTGTGAGATCGGATTACTTGCCGCTGTATCCACTGGCAAGAGCGTCCTCGAGAAATGTGAAGGAATACTGGTTAAAATATTTAGTAAAAGGATTGTTGCCTGCGCTTTTGGCGGCTCTAAATAGGTGGAACATCGAGTTGGGAAACACCCTGTGCTACTTCGTGACTTGAACCCCACTTGTCAGCTCGATGTGGGTTCTGGCCTATTCCAACATGTCGACATATCTGGCCGTATCGTCCAGGCCACTCTTGCTCCGGTTGTTAAAGATGACACAATTGCACAGGAGCATGAGAACTTCGAAGAGGCGATATTCATGCTCCACTCTTTGTGCGGTCGAGAAGCCTGTGCAATCGAGCAAGAAAACTTTGATGTTGCGTTTTCGAAAAGGAGAAGACCAGACAAAGAGCCCCTCTTCTCGATTTGTGGAGAAATGGTTTCCTTTGACCCCGCTGAGGTTGAGCACTTTGTCGAGAATGAGGCTTTTGCCATTGCCCTTTTCCCCGACAATGGTTACGAAGCCTATTTCGTAGGCAGCATATTTCTGAAAGAGGCTCAGCACACCCTCGTCGAGTTCTAGCTTCCTTTTGAACTGATCGTAGTGAGCGAGGCGGGAGCAGTCGACCCTCGACATGTCCCCCTTCGTATGAATCGATTCTAACATCACTAAATATTCCAATATTCTATTTTGATTATGCAATCATTATTTATTCATTATTTTGTACTGATGGTTTGTTATCTTTGGGTTTCGGGATATTGTTCAGAACGCGAGTGTTGGTTGTTGGTGGATGGTCATGTTCAGAATCAGCTGTAAAAGCATCATTTAATAAAGTAAGTATGTATTTGGTAATTGTGTTTAAAAATAATGGATGTCCTTTTTTTATTACTTTCGAAAGAGGAGTTTAAATTGTTCATTGGTTTTTAATTTTTCATGAGATTTAACTATTTTTATTTATATATTTTTTATTTATTGTATACATAAAGATGAATGAAAACATAGTGAATACATTTATTTTTTCCAATAAATATAAATAATAAATTAAATATTTAAATTGGTATTTGTTGTCATTGATTTTAAATATTTTTTTAATTCAATTAACCCTGATAAACAAACTGTCTATTAATGCTCATATTATAATTCTAAAATAATTTAATTAAATATAATTATAACTGGCTCCACCCACGTATGAGGTAGATCTTAAAATGAATATTATAAATAAGATAGATGACTTATGAAATATATAAACTCTCCCTCAACCATATTAAATATAATATAGATATACAAAAATACTATTCACACCAAAATCAACAGATGATGAAACTATTGACTCTATTACTCGCTCTCACAGCAACATTCGCCTATGACATGGAAGGCGAAGTCTTAGTCTTACACGACAGTGACTTCCCCACAGTCCTCGAAGAACATCCTTATGTACTCATCAAGTTCTATGCGCCTCAATATCCTAAAACAACAATATCTTTATTGGTATTCATTACTTTTTTTATTATTATTTTATTTCTATTGATATCAAAGATTATTGGACATTGCAAACATTTAGCACCTGTTTACGACAGAAACTGCTACTGCACTGGCTCTACTCTAAAACTCCCCAAAATTACGGTGCTCAAAATTATATCAACAATTATCTCTTCATTTTTTAATCAAAACATAGTCAAACTTGCCAAGGTTGATTCCACCATCGAAAAGGTGAGCTCCGAAAAGTATGGTGTCCAAGGATACCCAACCCTCATCTTCTTCAAGAACGGAGAACCCATTGAGTTCAAGGGAGGACGTTCCAAAGAAGGCATTATTAACTGGGTTACCAAGAGAGTCCAGCCCGCAGTTTCAGAGCTCAGCAACGTCGCAGATCTCGAAGCCCTCTCCTCAAAGGATCACGTGTCCGTAGTTCTCTTCTCTGATGACGAGGAGACTGTTAAGGCCTTCTCCGCTCTGGCTGACAAAGATGATAACAACAGATATTACATCGCAAGAGGTGATGCTCTCGCTGCAAGGACAGTTGGCACCGTTGAACTCTTCAGAAACTGGGACGAGACGAAATCCACTTCTGACCTCGAAAAACTGGAGAGCTGGGTCGCCAGACACTCACTGCCCGCAGTGATTGATTTCAACGACAAAGCCATCGAGGGAGTGTTCAGAGATGGCAAGCTTGGATTTGTGCTACTTAATCCTACTACAGGAGACATTGCCGCCAGTTCCGTTCTGAGAGACTTCGCCAAAGCCTTCGAAGAGGATATTTCGATCCTATTTATCGAGCTCAAGAAGGACTCCGAGCATTTTGATAGATTACCACAATTTCTCAAGATCAAGAACACTGAACCTAGAATCTTTGTGGTTGATGCCAAAAACCAGAGGAAGCACCTCTTCTCAGGCAATCTCGACGCACTTTCGACCGAAAGCCTCACCGAGTTTATCCATAATTTAAACAGCGACAGGACCTCAGGAGTGGAGATGCAGGCAGCCGAAGAGGGAGCCGAAGAAGAAGAGGAACACGATCACGACCACGATCATCATGACCACGACCACGACCATCACGAGGAAGAAGTCCAAGAAACTGATTTATGATGTGTGAATAAAAATGATATGATAAGAGACAAGTTATATACGTTATAATAATTTTGGGTTATTTAAACTAACATTATTTGTAGTTAATAGTGGAGCTACGGGATAGTAATATGAATAAATGTAAACCATAATAAAAAAAAAAGTGATATTAAATTTTATAGGAATATATATATTTTAATAAAATTGATATCTA